>ML386685.1:0-33729 GCA_005239525.1 Nicotiana knightiana | reverse complement strand
GGGGGGGGGGGGGGCTTGTAGAGTACATGAAAGTGAGGTGAATTGAGTCGAATCATATAGTTGGATAACTAGTCGAGAAATTGAGATAAGATCGTATTGAAAAATACAGAGAAATGATACATGGTGCAAGGTAAATGAAAAGAAAGTGAGAGAGCCTATGAAGTAACCTTTACATTGTAACCACTAGGAAGGGTGGTAATATAAGGGATTACGAGAAGCTAAATTTTTTAAAAAAGATCTCTGAATGTAATCACTTGATGTATAGCTCCAGAATTCAAAAATCCAATTATGTTTAGCAACTCTACTTCACAATGAAGCACTACAACACACTTCTACTCTACCAGCTATTATCAGCCAAATTAGGAGGTGCTATAAGACTTGACTGAGAGAAAGGTTTTG
The DNA here is from genome assembly GCA_005239525.1 of Nicotiana knightiana. Lineage (NCBI taxonomy): Eukaryota > Viridiplantae > Streptophyta > Magnoliopsida > Solanales > Solanaceae > Nicotiana > Nicotiana knightiana. Next base: position 33,330 of record ML386685.1, on the reverse strand, counting down.
ACATATGAATGTGCTACTAGGTGTATTGCTCCTTGGTTAACCCAAAATCAAAAGGTGAGAGTTAGACTGATAAGCGGATCATTGGACTAGCACATGAATAGATAATCCATTATTAAAAGGGAGATCATTCAATCTCCGCAATTGCGGCATGCTATCAACCCTTGATAAATTTGAAGTGAGGTGGGAACCCATGTAATTTGTGGCATTTGTTAATCCATTGACCAGATATCTTGAAGTATTTTCAAATTAGAGCTACTCTTTCTAGGTCAAATTTCAACCTTTAAGTGTAGTTCTTCTAAAGGGAATAGGGTTGAGAATGTGTAGTATGGGTGATATTGAATGAAGCAGATTCGTAGCTAAAGTGAGAGGATGGATTGACTTGCCTCCGCCACCTATAATTCTATATCCTTGTTTAGTTATGTCAGAATACTAAAAATTCCAGTAATATCAGAAGACCGAAAACTAGTTAACCAGAAAATAAAGGTATTGTTACATCTATCTGGATTAAGCTGAATTGGCAAGGGGATTCGGGTGGATCACCATCGATAACGAAAAATTTATTTCTGGATGCCCAGGACACTGGAAAAATAGGACAACAACCAGGGGAATACCGGGCATATTGGAGGAATTAACAAAAAGAGGATTTGAGGTTTCGAGGGGTAAACTCAAAAGCCTCACGGCTAGTGGAGCCAGTACTAACATTAAAATAAGTTGGATTCATAGAAAAATAGAGCAATTAACAGATAGAGACACTCAAACAAGTATCATGCAAATCAAAAAAGGAGAGAAAGTACTCATCTTCCTTACAACCAGTAGAAGGATAACCTCCAAGAATAATATGAACACAAGAATAAATAGCATGATCCATCTACAAAAATAGAGGCACGACAAACCCTAGCTTCGATGGAGATTTAGCAATGTCACCAAAAGTAATTGATCAGACCAAATCTAGTAAATAACTTGCAAGAGAAGAGGGCGAGCTCACCAAGCAAATGAAAATCTTGTCGATTCCAATCATTAGGTTAAAATGAAAGTCTCAACAAAGCAAAGTGAGGGCACTGCCAGACTAAAGAGGATGATAAAACAAGGCCAGATCTTCACTATGATACTATCTCAACATTCATACTGAAGCGAAAACTCAAAGAAAATGGCCTTTGGTTTTGAATAGAGAAGAACAAAGGGTCGAGAGACAATATTTTTTATTTTTGCGCTCAATATTAGAATTGTCCATCCATTCATTCGGTAAGAAGTTCTTCGGGTATAGTCCCTTGTTGAGAGTTTAGAAAGGCATGTCAGAAGTAGTAATTCTATAGTTACAACTCAAATCAAGGACATGATTATAGAGCTCTATATCATAAGAGATTGCATATAAGAAAATTTCTGGTGGAGTGGATTCACGAAATAGTGGATCTCGTTCAAAGAGTAGGTGCATGCAATGTTTTCTTTGGGCAGCCCCTTTCGGACTCAATGGTGGGATCATCCCCTCCTTATGGCTTCAAACTTGCAGAATCAAGATTACTCATCTTGAGAATAAGACATGGAGAGGAAACTAACTCACTATCTTGAGCTCTATCACACGATTGGAGTATCAAAGAAGGGTGAAATTCCTAAATATCCAAGTAGCCCCCTAATTATAGATGTGGTCGACTATTCACCGATACGAAGATACTAGATAAGACTCTGAGATATCCTAGGACACTGTAGAACCTTAGGCTCTGATACCAAGTTTGTCACGCCCCAAAACCAGGGAGAACGACCGGCGCTCAACCGAGTAAACCCGATTGAGCAAGCCTGTTAGGTTTCATTCTACCCAAACTAATGTATGAATAGTTAAGAGATAAATTCTATTGATCATACTTTATAATATTTTCATAAACTTCCATTTTTGTTTTCATTAGAAGTTTCAACCATAATATCCAGAATATTATAATTAATAGATACGAAGGGAACATTCTGCCAAATAACAACATTTCTAGTTCAAAATTTTAGTACCCGCCACCACCCACAATCTGTCTAAGGAGCCTCTAAAGATGGAAAAAAAGACACGGTGACCCTGCCGGCGACAAGGCCCCGCCTATACCTCAAAGCGTAACAACATAAGCAAAAGAAAATGTGACATATTCTATACATAACCTCGTAAGCAAATAGGGCTCACCAAGACTACTGTGGAGAGAAAGAGAAGGCACCGCTACTGTGATCAGCACTACCAGCTACAGAGCCACCTACATCCATAAGAAGATGTAGCACCCCCGACAAAATGGACGTTAGTACCATCAAATAGTACTAGTATGTATGAACAAACTCTACTCTAGATAGAATAAACTTTGAGCATATAGAAATGAAATCAGAGACATCAACTAACATTACACATAAATAGGAAGAACACAAGCAAGAAACGCCATAGTTTCTTAATTCATTATTCCATCATTTGAATAATAGTCCTTTAAGGCCAAGTGCCACAATTTTTTATAATGCCACCGTGTCTTTTACACGGAGTTTGGTCTCGGCCCGACCAGCTAACCCATCCCAAGTGAGACATCATCAGCATCATAATTCATAATACCACCGTGTCATTTTCACACGGAGTTCAATCTCGGCCCGATCGGCTAAGCCATCTCACTTGATACAGTGAGACATAACCAATATCATACTTTCGATGCAAATACCACCATGTGTACAATATGGAGTCAAATCTCGGCCCGATCAGCTAAGACATCTCACTTTGGGACATAACCATATCAATTTAATTATTCCGTTCACAATTAATACACTTCTTGGCACTTGGGCGTATCTAACAATTTGTGTCCCATTCCTCTCTTTAACCGTTTCATATAATCATTCTTCATATTTATGAGAACCAACATATAAGGATTCATACACAAAATAACAAAGTGCTCGATAATCAAAATTTACATTTTCAAGTGGCACAGTGACATGGTAGAAACATATAATAATATGGAAATAGGAATTTCCCAACTTAACACATTGAAACCATAAATCGTTTTTAGAGGATTAAACAAGGAACTCATACCCGGTATTTGAACAACAATAAGTTCATTCTATGAAGATTAGAGTTATCCATACATACCTCAAAGAGCTTTTCCGTAAGTTTCTACAATACACCAACACCTCTAGCAATAACAATCTATAAGAAGATAGCGAAAATCGATTAATAAGTGGGAAGATTACCCATGGTGTAACTCTCTTATGTTTAACCAATGAATTGGATTCTTTTCCCAAAGCTATTTTAAGAAGAACACGGGTTTCTGATAACTAAAGAATAAGATTATAATAGTAGGAAAACTTGTAAATAGGAAGCAGTAAGATGCACAGAAAGAAAGTATATTGCAATAGTGGTTCAGGTTATATTTACTCCCTTATATAGGGAATTTCCTAATATAACTTCTGCCTTTTTTCAGTGATTGAGCATTAATGACTAATAACGACTTCAATGCAACGTTACAACGAATCATCCGTAACTGTTGAGTGAATGTTGTGTAACGTATGGATCTCTCATTTGAAGATCTCTGAATCTGCCCTTTATTATGTCCAAATACATTTTTGACCGTGTCTCTTCATCTTCTAAATTAGGTTGAAACTTCCGTATCTAATTAACCCGTGGATGTGATTTGACGTGCCTCTTTGCCTCGTACCTCTTCTTAAAGTCCCGTCCAACTGCCGTGTCTTCATTTCTCCACGTAGACTACTGAGTCATCAAGATTTTTTTACACGTGTGAAGCTTTTTTTTTTTTTACCAATACAGATAGTCCCCCCACTTACCATATATTTGACAATTAATATATGGTAAGTGGATACTCATTTGTGGCGGGAATATTTTGCCGTCGCTTTACTCCAATAATTGTATATTGTCTTGTACATAAGCGTCACTTGTCACTTTAATTTAATGCTTATGCCACGTGGCATTCTTGGGTTGGGTCTGCAATTGTTCAGCGCCTTTTAGGGCTTTCTTGCGGCTGCACCAGTCACGAAGTGACATCTTCAATAATGGTTTTCACATCATTGCCCTTTTTTCTTACGGTTGTCTTCGAGTATAAATACCCCCTTTTCCTTTTCTTTCACGAAAAGCTTCTAACTTTCAAACTTTATTTGTAAAGACCTTTTTTCTTTGCAGATATGTCTTCTTCAAACCGATCTAAGGGAGTCATAAACGTTGATGAGTTGACACCCTCTTCTGCTCCAACTCGGAGTTGGAGGGGTGGTAGATTGAGGAGTTTAGGCTCTACTCCTTCGAGAGGTTCTTCATCTTCTCAGATTATTTCCCCTCCTTCTGCTAGGTCTTTAATCTCCCCAAGAGCTAGGGTTTCTAGGTCTCTATCCAGGGGTAGAGAACATCACGAACCCCTACACGAACCACGGGATGATGAAATTATTCCAGCTGAGTTTACCTTCACTAGGGATAGTCAGGTTCTTGTAGACCAATCTTCATCCCTTAATAGTGTTGATAGGTATCCCACTCTTATTACCGAAGGTTTTATTCCCCTTGTTCACAAGGAATGTTCTTGGGAGTTTGATTTTCCCATTGTTATTCCGAATAGTAACAAAAGAATAACGTCTTACAAGACGAGGCATTCTTTTGTTTACACTTACCCTTTTACTCTAGGGTTCAGACCTCCTATTGTTCCAGTCATCATCATATTTTGTTGTTCTTTCAAATTTGCTTAGGACAAGTTGGTCCTCTTGTGTGTCCTGTTGTCGCGTGTCTTAGATGTTTAGCTTCTTTAGCCTCAGTTCCTTTTTCCTTCAATCACCTCATCCATCATTATTCTCCTACCTTATTTCTTCAAGGGGTTTTCACTGTGGCTGCTAGGAGCAAAAGAGTGTTGGTAACACCTGATGACGATAAGGATATAGGTTGGTACCTTCGATATGCTGCTAGGCCCACTACTGGTTTAGTGGGCGAGGAAAACCTTCCCTTCCCTAAGAAGAGGAATCGCGCACGTGAGTACATTTTAGATCACACCTGTTATTTTTCTTCTCTTTGCTTTAAGTGTTTTATTAACACCGTAGCTATTTTCTTTCTCTTTCAGCAATCATGGGTACTGTTGAGAATGTCTCTAGTATCTGTGATTGGGTAGAAAAGTTGTTATCAGTTGCTCCATTGGAGGAAAGATCTTGGAAGTAATTCTCCGTGAAGTACGGTTGGAAAGTGAAGACCCATGGTAAGTGAAACTTTTGTTTTCACTTCTTTTCCTTACTCGAGCTTCTTTTTCTTCGTTTGTTTAACCCTTTTCCTTTTGACAGAGTTTTCTGCTAGGGGGATATCTGTTGCATCCATCCCAAAGTTGTCTTTGGCTCAGGCCCAGAAAATTATTACTGGTTCCTCTTCTTCCAAGAGAAAAGCTGGTGGGTCTTCTCCTGCCGCTGCCTTGCACGTGGCTTTATCAACTCCTCAAGTTTCCATGCCTGAAACTTCTTCAACTCCATAAATTTAATTGCCCGTGGCTCCTTCATCTCAGCCTGCTTCCGTGCCTCCTACTAGAGAAGTAGGGTCTTCCAGCAGGGAGATAAGACAAGTGCTAATTGAGGTTCCGTCTGATGGGAGCCTTTATAAGAAATCTGGCCAACCCGATGTGTGGCTGAAGCCTTTGATTGGCCTGACAGAGAGGACCAAGCTAGATAGTCACAGTTCTCTTACCTGGGGTAATGAGGTTTTGCATTCCTCCTTGAAGGTAATGTTCGTTCTTTTGTATCTCATTCTTATGTAACTACCGTATCTAATAGATTTTGTTTTTGTAGATCAATCTCATAGGCACATAACTCATGAAGAGGATTTCTAACATGGAGCAAGAGCTAAAGGAGTGGCATGCTGAAGCAGGGAATTGGAAGGGGCAATATGAAAGCCTGAGGCTCGACATGGAAGCCTTAGAAGAAGAAAGAATACCTTGGAGCGACTGATGAGAGTTGTGGCTGCGGAGTTGGCAGTGGAGAAGGCTTCTTCTAACCAAGCGAACAAAGACAAGAACATTCTTGAGTCTTCGTTTGTTGAGCAATTATCACGTGCCTTAGAAGAAGTTAGGAGCTTGAATGCTTTGCTAGAGCAGAAGGAGGAATAATCAGGCGAGCTTGTGCAGTCACTTACCCGAACTCAGGAGGATCTTCGCATTTCTTTAGACAAAACCCAATCTTTGGAGGAGTCAATTGTACCCTTGAGGGCTGCCCATGAAGCTGTTGAAGTCAAGAAGGATGGGTTAAGTGCTGAGCTTCAGTTATGGGAGAAAGATTATGAAAGTCACGAAGAGGCGGCAATTGCCGATGTTAGTTGGGCGTAAATGAATTCTCGCCTCGATACATTGACGGAAATGAGTCGGGGAGATTTTGACCTTGATGCTGAAATTGGTAAGATCAAGGAAGCCATGGAAAAGGCTCAACAAGGTTTGGACCTTTCCCACCTGAAGGTGAGACTCCTTTTGTCCAAGCCTCTTGTCCCAAGCTGCTCTTACTCCTTCTATTGATAAGGAAGTCAATCCCCCTCCTCAAGAAGATTAAGATGATGATTCACTCCCCCCCCCCTTTTTTTTATCTTTGTCTCAATTGGTGGTTACCCTCAGTCCCATCGGGGGTAAATTTGGATCTCTTTAAAGTCCCCAAATGACAACTTAGGGGCACCTCAATGTACAAAAAATTTGTATGGCCAAGTATAAGTTAGCACTTAGTTTTTACTTAGTCGTTTTAATATATTAATGCAAGTATGACTTTTGTTTTCCGTTGAGTTTCTATTTCACTCTTTAAGTCTTTTGCATGCTTTATTTTTCGAGGTTTTAGTTTTACCTTTGAATTTTGCATATAGAATGCTTTAGATTACTTGTACCTTTTCGTAATAGGCACAGTGTTATATTAAATGTGTGCCTTTTTGTAGTAAACATAATTTATGGAAGAGGGCCCTTTTTTGATTGACACTTAATGAAGAAGACGTCTCAACTTCATAAAGGTGTAATAATGCAATAGAGTGATAAGAATTTTTCACATGTTTAAGAATGTTTCTGAGGAAAGTTTTTTGTTTGATCTTTCACAACTTTTTACATGTGTTTGGTTATCGTCTAAAACTCTGCAACTGTTTTCTTTTAACAAATTTGATATACACTTGTATTTCGTAACTGTTTTTCGTATGTAACAGTTTTTTCGAGTTAATACAAGAGAGCAACTATTTTTCGTTCGTAACAGTTTTTATTCAAGTCGTGGTTTTCATCAGTAACTGTTTTTGTCGACAACAGTTTTCCATAAGCACGAGGAAAATGCTTTTGCATCTGTAACTGTTTTATTTTATAACAGTTTTCTATATGAGTACAAAGATTTCATGACTATTTTTAGTTACAACAGTTTTTCTTTTGACCAAGTACAAAGATGCACATTTCTTCCTTGTGGCTAACATTTTGCCTTTTAACCTGAACATGTTGAAAGATTTTTTGGATTAGAGGCTTTGTGTTTGAGTCTTTGGCTCTTTCGATTTTGCTCGTATCACTTGGCTTGCTGGATATGGATCTTCAGGCTCGAGCTTTGACTCTTTGATAGTCTTTTTTGCTTCGTTTTTGCCTTCCATACTGTATAGTCCCCCAAGTATATGAGATATGAAGAACGAAATCTCGAGCACTTGACAATTCCTTCCTTGTGGTCCTTTTCCTGAAAAGGAAAAACATACGGTACTCGAAGGTATATAATTTTTAGATGATGACTGCTTAACCCTTTTTGAAACGTCCATCAGAAAGTGTAACCCTAGACCGGGAATTTAGTTATTTCCTCACGTATTTATAGGCCTAATATCATCATCTTGTGATGGGTTAGTTTTATGCCTATCATCTAAAAAGGTTAGTAAAATTTCAGATGTTCAAAATAAAATCGAACGTGTGATACCTGACCGGGGGTACTTCTTTCCTTAAAAGTAGTACTTCTTCAAGTGAATGGAATTTCAATTTGTTGGTAGGATTCTGTCATCTACAGCTTCCAACTCGTAGGCGCCCTACCCAGCTATGCCTCGGATTTTGTAGGGTCCTTCACAGTTTAGATTTAGCTTTCCTGCGCCTGCTTCTTTCGTTGATTGAAAGACTTTTTTGAGTACGAAGTCCCCAATCTTGAAGTACCTGAGATGAGCTTTACGGTTGTAATCATATGCATGTCATGTTTTAATCTTTAGAAGAATAAGATTCTTTTCTATTTTCCCTCATCTTGTGAAACGCTGCGTCATACTGTAAGTTATGCTTTATTCATGTGGATTTTTGAAAAGAAACAAATATTTTTAGTTAAAGGGTTCACAAGTCGCTATATGAGTATAGCAATTCAATGATTAGTAGGACATGTAGTATCTCAAATAGCTGAGAAACTGGAATTAGAAGTCCATAAAAATCGTAGTATTAAGCAACGTTTAAACTATCAGTTTTACCCTACATGGTATTATTTGTCAATTAATATCCTAAGAATGTTTTTGTAAACCAATATTACGTTCATGCTTATATATATATATACACGTTTTCTTATAGCATTACCACGTTTTATCACTTTATATTCTATTTTTAAATATGCTTTATTATGTTGGATATGCATATAGATATTTTGCCTCAAGATTTACTAAGGCGCTTAGTATAGCGGAGTATTTAGTCACTTAAACTCAAGAATGATGCATGTTCTAAATTAAATAAAGTGATCTAAACAATTTCAATTAATCTACCGAAGTATAGATCATGTGTGAAAAGTATCCACGCATGTCATATGCAAGTGTAAATTCTCGTGAGTGAGACCAAATGATTAAGAATGAATTATTTTGCACTACTAGTACAGACTTGTGCATACATCTAACTTCTTCTACCCATCAATTATGTGGTCAGCCTTTCTTGGACGGTGGCCTTTCGGGATGGTACATGCACCCGCCCGCTTCGACTAACATTTTGAATGATATGTAAGGATATATTTAAAGGAAAACGTATATATAATTAAAGTGTCACTTGCAGTTCACAAACATGATGTGGGTGCCGCTGATTTAATTAGGCTTTTGTAGTCTTTCTTTTCCAAAAGAATCCAAGTTCGAATCTTATGGATGCAATAATGCTCTGGCTGGCTGCCTCTTCTTTGCATTTTCTTTTGCTATTTTCCTTTTGATGAAGGTAAATTAATCTTGTTAACAAATAATTTGTAGTAGTTAAGCTACTTTTTAAGCAAAATTTTATAATTGTTGGCGTTCTTTCAGTAATTCTTTTTGAGCAATTTTCTTCATAAATAGAATTTAAATTAAGCTTGAGAAAGGAGTAATTAGACAAAATCAAACTTATTGTCAATGCTGGTGAATAGAAAGCTTAATCAACTAATTGGAGTAACAAAATCTTATCGAGCCGGCCTGCCCTTTTCTATCGGTCTTAGTGGCCAGAAGTAGATATATTGTTCGTGGCACCTCAACCTCTAAATCCTAGATTTGTCCGCATGCGACGTAGTGTAAGCCTCACAGCTGGAAAAATAGGGAATGCGGAGTTCATATATAAGCCGAGACGTGGCAGAGTGAAAACACCCACTAGTGAAAAAACCCATCTTTTCTGCCCAGACACGATGTACAGCGTTGAACAAAAGCTTATGATCATGCACATTATGGAGGTAAGCATGTCCACAAGTCCCGCCATCAGGAGTTGTGGCAATATAGTCTGAAAATCCTCTTCTGCATAACGAGAAGTCCAAATAGAAAGGAACCCTGCTAAAGAATTGCACGAAGCGAAGAGTGATATTGCATTTGAAACAAAAAAGACGATGAAAGCTCTGTTTCTTAAGAAAGTTGGAAGTCCACTGTTGCTATCGTTGCCGCCTGGAACTGTAATTGCAGCTGCAAATGCAATGGCAGCAATGAGCGCTGAAACAATAGTGCATGCATTTGCTGTTTCTTTCAACCATTTTTCTCCTTCTTTCCTTAAGTCTGCATGTTCCTCAACAAATATTTGATTAGCTGTTTTCCCCTCATTGTTTAAAAGCCCATAATAAGACGGCGGCACCCGCTTCCGCACTTCCTACATTACATAGAAAGGCAATATTTATCAAAATATATCAGCAGCCTGAAAGTAATGCACTTCTTCTTCCCATGGGGTTTAAGATTTTTGAAAAGTTATGGAGTATAATACTAGTCATTTAGCTTGAAACAATATCGAAAACCCAACAAACTTGTTTTCAATTACTGTTCAACGCATTTTTCCCCAGAACTTTTGCGCTGTAAATTCTGTGAAGTGCTAAGTTAAACAAAATAAATACCAACTTATTCAATTTTCTATTTATAGTTATTTATTATTTAATTAAGAGAATGGTACATTTAAGAATTTCAATTTCATATAACTTTGAATATCTTTTAATGTACTCCTTCCCTTTCAAAAAGATTGGCGTTGTTGCTATTCGGGAAGTTTACCAGATTGTTCTTTGACCAGGTTTATTTTCAAAAAAACTTGAAGAATCTATGTCCAAATTCACGGTCAAAGTTATGTATTGACCCTCGTACCCTTTAAATTGTCAAAAGCTGATAGAGTAGTATTTTTTTCCGCCAAACTTGTTACACCGTACTTACTATTCTTGAATTATTCATGCAGAAAAAAAGTCTTTACTTGAATTGAGATCAATGAAATTATAATAACTCCTATTACATATTCCTTTCGATTCATAATAAATGATAAATTTATTTTTGGCAAGACCATTAAGAAAATAGTAAATTTTAAATAAAAATACCTAGTATGACTAAACATGAGGAGTAAGAAAACTTTTTAGGGATATGTACATAAGGATTATTTTGTAAAAACAAATTAGATTCTTTCTTGATTATATAAACGGACACTTATTTTGGACCAAAATGAAAAAGCAAATTGGTCACTTATTAAGGACCGAGGATTTATACTTCCTCCTGTCCAAAATAAGTGATGTGAATGTTTTCACAATGATTAAGAAATCTACCTTTTAACATTAATTAGAAAAAATATAATAATTTATTTTTTAAATTCGAAAAAATCACTTATTTTGGACTACAGACTGGAGGAGTAATTAATTTAGGTAATGTGGAGCAATCATATTACCTCAAACCACTGTAATTCTTGCTGCATCTGAATAGCGGCGCCATAAGTACGTTGTAATTTATTTTGAGGTGCCAATTTTCCAGCCAAATGTAACATGGTATTGTCAGAGGAATCTGCTGAAGTCACAAGGTGGTACAGCTGGTGCCTACGCTCGCTCATTTTGCAGACCAACTTAAAGACGTCTTCGCAGCGATTTTCTATTGCAACGTGAAGTATATTTTTTCCATTTTCATTGCAATAGTGAAGTGCTGAAGGAAATCTTTCCCCAACAATTTCAACCAGCTTGTAGTTGTCGTAACGTGCCGCTAGGAGGAGAGGGCCGCCAATAATGGACTTGATTTCTTCCTCACTCAAACTTTTCAGTTTCTCGCAAAGGCATTCTGCTAATTTAATTGCATTCTGGTGTTCCAACGCTATGCCTATAACGTCATCAATTGTCGAACGGAGAATCTGAATAAGAATGTCGATCAGTACCGTGACAACCGAATTGAAGGGTTTTGGCTCGTGTAGCTGTGGTTGGTTGACTGCGATCTCGATGTCATTGACATTTGCTCTTGCTTCCGAAAAAGTAGGTTTTGATATAATCGCTATTACTTCTCTCGGCAATCAAAAAATACAAAGACAATGTAATTAATTAATAAACTCTATATCTGTATCTTATGTGTATGGTTTAATCGGACAAAAAAAAATTAAACTCACGTTTTCCCTCCAAAGTCGATGGAGGACGTGCGTCACAGAATAAAGTGACCTGTGTAGCCAATAATGCCAGAGGAGATAATTCCTTTGCACGATATTTGGCCAAATCAGGAAAGTTTTGTATCAACTCCGTAGCCAAATCTGCAAAATAAACACTGTAACACTCAGAGAGTATTTCTCAGAGGCGGTCCATCCTCTGTGAAGTAAGCATCTTGCCTGCACCAATTTTAATTGTCGTTGGAAGATGTAAACTCACCGTACGAGCCCGAACCAATTAATCTAGAAAGCAGCCCAGCACCAATCTCTCCAGTATAAGGAGCAGAATTTTTGGTGACACTGAAGAAGTAACGAAAAACACCCACCGATTTGTATTCAGCTGCCAGATGAATCGGGTAAAGGCCATCTTGGGATTCAATATGAGGCAGATCGGCATTCCTGTTGACAAGAATTTGTGCAGCATCCAAGTTACCATACCGAGCAGCATAATGAAGAGGTGTCTCCCCTAGACAGTCTCTAACGACTAACGCATCATCTGCCATTGAAGCCACTAACTTCTCAACAAAAAACTTGTTCTTTCTTTTCTTCGCCCCAATTGCAACGTGAAGAGCTATTTGTAACAAGGAATTGATTGGAGCTGTACTTGCTTCTTTATCATTCTCTAAGAAGACTGTTGCTTCATACCATGCCCCACGTAGCAAAGCCTCGTAGAGTGGCAGGTAGTACTTGTAATCTTTTTCCGATTCCATGATGTCTTCTTTCTCAATTGTTGGCTGCACTGTGATACCTTCTTCCTAATGGTAAACGGAAATGGTAATCACTAAATTTCGTAACTTTAATTTTGAGAATGTCTTCTTCTTATCCTAAAATGAACATGTTTGATATTGGCATGACATGAAATTTTAAGGAAGCCAACGCACCTTTTTCATATAAGTAGGAAAAAAGCAGAAAGTTAATTTTTTCAAAACAAAAATATCTTTTACCAATATTTTTTGTTTACAGAATACTACTTATTGATTTCAAAGGAGAAATCAACTATTAGAACGTTATCAATTGGTATAGTTAAAAGTAGTGTTCAAATATTATAAAGGACAAATTCTCATCATCAATTAATGAGAATAACAACAATCTAACAAATTTATTTTGTTGAAGAAAGGATCCGAAGTTATATGTACTTTGGGTACTAGTAAAAAAAATTAAAAAGTTGGTACAAGCTAAATGGGGCGGTCAAATAGGACGACATGCGAAGTGCAACAATAACCACTTTTAAGCCCGCTATTTAAAATTTGTCCACAATTTACAATTTATTAAAAGATTAGCCAATTCACCCAAACTCGGGACTAAGTATCTTGAATCTGAAAATTCAGGACCTAATGTCTTGAAATTTTTAGCTGCTAATTTAAAATCCAGGACTAACTGTCTTAAATTTCTAAACTACTACTCCCTCCGTTCCAATTCATGTGAACCTGTTTGACTGGGCACGGAGTTTAAGAAAAAATGAAGACTTTAGGAATTTGTGGTCCTAAACAATTCAAAAAGGAGCCTAGAGTATTTATGTGGTTATAAAAGCTTCTCATTAAGGGTAGAATTGTAAGTTTAACCAAAATTGTTTTCAAATTTAGAAAGGGGTCATTCTTTTTGGAACGGACCAAAAAGGAAATAGATTCAATAAACTGGAACGGAGGGAGTATTTTAAAATTCAGGATATAAGATTCGAATTCCTAGACACAATTTTTTAACTTTAGGACACTACGTCCTGAAGTTAGAATTTTGAGTTTTAAACTCTAACTTCTGGACTAAGTATTCTGACTTTGAAAATTTTTGAGCTACTAATTTAAAATTCAGGACACTATTCAGGACTAAGTGTCCTTTAAAAAAAAATTCAAAGTTGCATCATAAAGATGGAGGAGTTAGGCCAAACTCCAACCTGTATATTCCAAAAATGGCGATTACACGGAAGAGGACTGGTGCTGCTAATTTGTCTTAGATGACCGGTGCTAAATCTAATCTCGCAATATTACAAAAGTATAACCAAACATGTCAACAATTTGGTTATCACTGAATAGATGAGACAATGTTCCTTTTTGTGTGTGGTACAATATTATAAATAGAAGCGATTGGAATCCCAATTTTCTTAGTTGCATCATCTGTAGGTATCTTGGCCTGTAAAAATATTAACATAAAAAAGGGAAATTTTCAAAGGAACTTTTTTATGCCAGATCTTACTGCAAGTGAATGTTCCTCCACTTTTCCTTCTCACAGTTTGCCATGCTGATTTGCAAGTGAAGGATCCATTATTCTCAGGTAACCAGTAAGGAAAATCTACATTTTTTTCATTGATCTCCGCTTTTACAACAGAGTTAGCCACACTAGCCGGTAGTCGTGCCAATAGCGTGTCATACTTCCAATCCCTTCATGGATGAACTCCTTCACCTTTGTGTTCTTGGATGTTCTAGTTGCTTAAACGAGATATGCCAAAGGCTCCAAACTAGTCCAGTTATCCTAGCAAAATAAAATATTCCCTCTTCCCAGCTTCCAGAAAGTACATGGTTCAACCTCTTTTTTTATGTTCATCAGCCTTTTTCTAAGTATGTGATTGTCCATATGCGCATTTGTTTGCTACTAGACGATACTTTTTGTAATATTTAACTTCCAAATATTCTCGGAGAAGAGTATTTTGGGTGCTAAAGCTCCCCCAAAGTTTGGCATCAAAGGCATTACAAATGTCTCTCATTGACCTAAAACCTGCTCCACCCTCGAGAACTGGATAACAAAGATCACTCCAAGAATTCCAATGCCTTTTGTTCCTATAATATTCCTTGCCCGAAAAAGATTAGCAATGATTTTCTCTATTTGGTGCAGTAGAGTTTTAGGGGGATGTAGCACTAACAATCAATGAAGAGGTAAAGCTTGCAAAACTGATTTGATTAGGATTGACTTCCCACCAAATGATAACATTTTACCTTATCAACCTTGCATCCTACTAGCTACCTTAGATACCATAGTGCTAAAATAAATCACTTTCTTCCTACCTAAATAGATAGGATAACCGAGGTATTGCAAAGGGAATTGGCAAGGAGAAAAACCAGCAATTCTCTTTATGTCATTGATTCTGGGATCTTCCTCCTGGAATGTAGAATAAAAACCGAATTTTCTTTTGTTCACTAGCTGCCCCGAAAATTGTTCTTAAACCGCCAGCTTCGCCATCATTAATTCTAATGCGATAGAGTCACAAGAAGAGAAAAGGATGGTACCACCCTCGTAGCAAAGCAGGGTATTTATAGGTCTCTTCGTATCCACTGTATATGGGATAAAACCTACGCTGACAAGGCTATATATTAGTCTAGATAGCAACTTTGCCCCAATGCAAAAAAAAAAAAATAGAGGGGGAAATAGGATCCCCTTGTTTGATTCCTCTACTTGATTTGAAAAATCCATGCCTTACTCCATTTATATTAGCATAATACCAAACATTAGATATTAGTCTCCATACACTTTCAATCCGGTCTTCAGGAAGCCCATTTGTCTAAGTACTTGACACAAGTATTCCCAAGAGACTCTATCATATGCTTTAGACATGTTTAACTTCAATACAACATTGCCATATGGCGATGAATTTATATTAGACAAAATGACCTAGATGGCACCTATACTTGTGTCACATTGTTATGTCGGTCCTTTCACTTCACTTTTTTTATCCAGACACTTTAACTTGTTCAAAATCTATATTTTAAACCCCTCTGGCCGTGTGTGTACCTCACTTGCTTGACGCGGATGACACATCATATTCCACGTCATTTTTTATATTTTTTCTACTAAAAAAACTTATTATACACTATTTTTTAAAAGAAAAAAATCAATGCTCCACCTCATCTCTCTTCCCTAAAATTGAAGTGAGGGATTAATGGACTCCTATCACTTCCGTAATTATCCTTAAACATAAAATCACATATGCAAATCTAAGAACAACAACAATCGCGAATCCTCACTGTTACCAATGCCTCCGCCTCCGCCGCCTGTGGCAGAATCTACTAGTAGATCGGCTGACTTACTGTACTGGTCCTCTAGGGTGAATAACAATCATAATAATAATTGGAGCACGAATAACTCGAATCATCATCATCACCGTCGTCGGGGTTTGACGGAGTCATCATCGTCGTCAACGGCGGCGATTTTCACATCTCTATCAAGGCCACTGTCGATGAGGGAGGCGATTCGGTTGACGTGTGCCGCAGCTTCCATCGGCGATCAAGTGAAGATCAACGATATTGTCGGGAATGGTATATCGGGAATTTTACACAAGTGGGTGAACTACGCCAAAGGATTGAGGCCTCGGTGGTTCGTGTTGCAGGATGGGGTTTTATCATATTACAAGATCCATGAACCAGATAGGAACGTTGTGAACTCGGAGACCGAAAAAGGATCCAAAGTTATTGGCGAAGAATCCCTTTGGAGAATCTCGAGGACGCAGTCGAATAAGATTACTAATGCTTCTACTTCTCAGGCTCGCTGCAAGCCCGTTGGTGAAGTTCATCTCAAGGGGGTGTTGTTGGGGGAGTGGGGAAGAAAAAGAACTTCTTTTTCTTTTTTTTTTTACTTATTTATTTTTCATTCTTAATTTAATGATTTTTTCTTTTATTTTAATTATTTCTGGTTCAAAATGTTCGTATTCACGCTTATTCTTCGCGTGAATCACACTCACTTTGTCCAGCTCAACCATTATTTTACGACTTGTGCTTGGTCAATGGTTAGAGGGTTTAAAATATAGATTTTGAACAAGTTAAAGTGTCTAGATGAAAAAAGATGAAGTAGGAGGACCAGCATGACAAAATGGCACATGTATAGGTGTCATTTAGACTATTCTGCCTTTATATTAAGGACCATGTCTTGTGTAAGCTTAATGTTCTCAGTAATAGACCTTCCTTTGATAAATCCAGTTTGATTAGGAGACACCAACTTTTGCATCAATGGGCTCAACCTCCGATTCATCATTTTGAAAATAATCTTGCATGAGAAGTTGTTAAGATTGATTGGTCTTAACTCTGTGAATGATTGTGGCAATCTACTTTTGGTGAAAGAGTAAGGAAGGTATGGGTAATTTCCTTTGCAATTTGATTACCTACAAAAAAATCAAGAATTATTAGCATTAAATCATCCTTTATGATGTCCCAGCATGCATGGTAAAACTTTCCAGAAACACCATCTGGGCCAGGTTTCATCAAGAAAACCACTTCTTTAAGTTCCTTCATAGTTGGTACTTCTGGAAGTTTCTCATTATCAGCATCATCAACAGGCTTCGGAATACCATTCATGACTGAGAAGTCATTCCCATAATTATCCTTTGTGAACTGCTTCTGAAAGAAAGAGATAACTTCCTTTGAAATTTCCTCTTCGTCTTCAATCCAACTATAACTATCATTTTCTTTAAAGAAAGTCTTCTCTTCCTTCCTTTAAATATAGAATGAAAGAATCTGGAATTCACCTCCCTTCTATAAACCATCTCACCCCAGATTTTTGTTTCCAGAATGACTAAGTGTCCTGAATTTCTAAACTTCTAATTTAAAATTTAGGATATAACATTTGAACTTCTGGATAGAATTTTCGAACTTTAGGATACGATGTCCTAAAGCTTAAATTTTGAGGTTTAAATTCTAGGACGTTGTGTCCTAAAGTTCGAGGGAAATTGGTTAATCTTTAAATACATTGTAAATTGTAATTATATTTTAAACAACATACTTAAAAATAACTATTTCTACTAGGACGACCCTGGAAATTTTTACGCGGCACAGATTGTCGGTAATGGTGTTGGAGTTCACTTTGATCTTAAGCAGCCCAATGTAAGAGAAAGGTCCAATCAGCCCAGTAGAGCAGTAGCAACCACTGAAAAGCCAAGGTCTCTCTAACAGACATTTCGAGGGTCCTCTTTACTGACAGATGTGAATTTACTTGGGAAACTACCAGGTGTGTTTATAAGTAGCTTACTATAAAATTTGGTCAATTCATAAAATATTATTCATATTAGCAAAATGTTACTAATATTACTCAATTAGCTATTTTAGCAAAAATAAAATGCCGAGTTTTCTTTCTTTTTAGTAGGTGTTATTAGAATAGCTTGGGTATATCTTAAGGAGTTTGAATCTTAGGGTGTGTTTGGTACAAAGGAAAATATTATCTATGGAAAATGTTTTCCTAAAAAATTGATAGTTTTATCACTTATTTTCTCATACTTGGTTGGTGAGTGAAAAATTTCTTCCAGAAAATATTTTCCAGTGNCATGTATCCTGTGCTTCCCCTCCCCCCCACCCTAAATACCCAACATTTTCAGGACTAAATTTCTTCAAGAATATTTCTTTTAAAAATTCACACAAACCCAAAAAATAATAATGTGTTGCTTTAGTTGTTCACTCAAAAATAACGTTTGAATTTTTGGTACATAATTGAAAAGAAAATACTCTTTTTTGGGTTGAAAAAGAAAGTATTTTTTCTACAACATAGAAATAAAAGTACTCATTTTGTTAAACTGAAAGAAAAAATATTTTTTTATCATGAAAAGAAAATAGTCATTTTACTTAAATGAAAAAATACTTTTTACTACATCATTCTATTGAAACAAAAGAAAGCACTTTTCCCACATTACAAAAAGAAAGTATTTTTTTGTTGAAATGAAAGAAAATATTATTTTACAATATGAAAAGAAAATACTCATTTTCTTGAAATGAAAGAAAATACTTTTTACAACATCATTTATTAAAATGAAAGAAAATACTTTTTACTACATTATTTTGTTGAAATAAAAGAAAATACGATTCTTACATCATGAAAAGAAAACTTTTTCTGTTAAAATGAAAGACAATACTTTTTACCAGGTACATCGTATTGTTGAAATGAAAGAAAATACTTCTTAACATAATGAAAAGAAAGTTTTTTTTTTTTTTGCTGAAATGATAGAAGATACTTTTTACTACATCATTTTATTGAAATGAAAGAAAATACTTTTTCAATATCATGAAAAGAAAGTACTTTTATTGTTGAAATGAAACAAAATACTTATTTTATGTCATGAAAAAGAATACTCATTCTGTTGAATGAAAAAAGAAAGTACCTATCTATAACATGAAAATAAGTATTCATAATAATATTTCTATATCGAAGAGGGTAGGACAGGGTTGGGGTAAAGTGGATGGGTATTGTGAGGTGGGGTGGGATAGGTGTGGGAGGGGGAGGGGGTTGGTGGGGATGGGGAATAGAGTGGGGAAGGTTGAAGAAGAGTTTTGAAAAATATTTTCTCTTTTCTTGACAGGGAAAATATTTTCCTCCAATTGGATGAAAATGAGTTAGGGGCTAAGTTTATGACTAGGGCGCTTGGAGGAGTAGCGGGGATGCAAGGGCTATGTGGACCATGACTGCGCAGTGTATTAGGGAAGCTGCTAGAGAGGTATCATGGATCTTCAAAGGTTACTCTGGTGGACATAGAGGAGATTGGTAGTGGAATGGAGATGTGCAACGAAAAGTGGAGACCAAGAAAGTGGCATATATGAAGCTAGTGGAAAGTGTAGACGAGGAGGAAACTAAGGTGAATAAGGAGAAATATAAGTTAGCTAAGAAGGAGGTAAAACTAGCAGTTACAACGGCCAAGACCACAACTTTTGGTCGTTAGCATGAAGAACTCGAGGGTCGAGGAGGGGATAAGAGGTTGTTCAGGTTAGCCAAGGTGTAACGATCTGGTCGGTCGTTCCATGAGATTTGTCATGTTTTCCCTATTTCTGCTTTATCGTGTGTTTCTTAGTCTAATTATGTTGTGTTGAGTCGGTTGATTCGGGTAAATAGTGGTCGTGGTGAGAATTGAGGCACTTAGCCTCTTAAAGTGGCTTTATAGTTGGAAAAGTCAACGGAGAGTTGACTTATAGGTGAACGATCTTGGAATGTGGATTTTATGGCTCGAATAACTTTTTTAGGTGATTTGGGACTTAGAAGTGTGTTCGGAATGTAATTTTGATCTCCGGAGTAGAATTAGGCTTGAAATGGAGAAATTGAGTTTTTGGCAATTCCCGGTCGACGGTGGAAAATAGATTATCGGGATCGGAATTGAATTCCGAAAGTTGGAGCAGGTTCGTAGTGTCGTAATATGGGTGCAAATTTTCCGGTCAATCGGACGTGTTTTGGGTTGTTTCGGCATCATTGGCTAAATTTAGAAAATTTCTAAGTTCATAGGCTTGAATCGAGGTGAATTGGGTGTTTTGGCGTTGTTTTAAGTGTTTCAAAGACTCGACTAAGTTTGAATAAGGTTATGGGATGTGTTGGCATATTTGATTGAGGTACCGGGGGCCTCGGGTGAGTTTCGGGTGCTTTACGGATCAAATTTTGGACTTTGGAGTTGGCAGATTTTTCTGGCTTTTGGTTGCAGAGGTTTTCTCCTTCGCATTCGCGTGGGTAATGTCGCGTTCACGAAGGGTTATGGGGGCTGGGGGCTTTTTGTTCTATGCGTCCGCGAAGAAGGCTCGCGTTCTTGAGGGTATGGCCAGTGGAAGGAACGCGAACGTGGGGAGTTGAACGCATTCGCGAAGAGGAAATGTGGAGCAGTTGGGACCCCACGAGGTTGCTCATCGCGTTCGTGTGTAGGGTCCGCGTTCGTGGAGGGGTAGATTGGTAATCCTTCGCGTTCACGAAGGGAATATTTGGTGCCAGGCATGGTTAGCCTACCCGAACGCATGGGGTCAGCCGCATTCGCGTAGAAGGATCTGGGCAGAAAGTATTTAAACCCACCTTTGCAATTTTTAGCCCATATTTCACCATTGTAGAGCGGTTTTGAAGCTTTTTGAGAGGGATTGAAGAGGGAATCAAAGAGAAACACTTAGAGGTAAGATTTTTGAACTCAATACTCGATTCTATGTTGATTTCCAAGTAATTAGACCTGAAATTAGTGAGATTTAAACCCAAATATTGGAGAATTAGAGCTTATGATTTGGAGACCTTTGAGTGGGGATTTCAGGGGCCATTTGAGGTCCGATTTTAATATTCTTGGTATGTATAGACTTGTGGGAGGATAAGGATTCTAGTTTTGTCATTTTTATCGAATTGCGAGACGTGGACCCGGGGGTCGGGTTTGGACAATTTCAGGATTTGTGCTTAATTTTGATAATTTTCAAACGGGTTTCGTCTCCCTAGCATATATTGATGATATTAATCTGGTTTTGGTTAGATTCGAAGCAATTGGGAGCCAGTTCGAGAGGTAAGAGCATCACAGATTAGTATTCGGGCCGGTTTGAGATAAGTAATGACTCTAAATCTTGTCCTGAGGGTATGAAACCCCGGACTTCACATTTTATCACTATTTTGGAGTGGCGCACATGCTAGATGACGGGTGAATGGCACGCACTATTTGGGGATGGTGACCTGGTTCGTCTCGTGGCAACTCTTAATTTGCGTACTTGATTCGAATTCATATGATATTCACTGTTTTAAGACTATTACTATATTTTGGGTTGTACGCCATGGTTGGGGCCTTGTGCCGACCTGTTTAGACCCCTTGGGGAGCTGTTTACTGCTATTCCTCACTGTGTTAACTTATGATTTTACACCCAGTCACATCTTGTTTAACTGATTTCGAAATTCAGTTTCATTTACATTATTTTGTGATATAAAATGATATTTTGGGTCAAGTATCCTGTTTTATTGATAGCCCGAGTGGCTTTTTGAGAGATTTCTGACTGAGTGTGGCCGAGGGCCTATGTTGTGAGGATTTTATGAGATCGGGCTGCACGCCGCAACATGTTACATCGTGATGATATTTGAGAGGCCGAGAGCCTAAGTGATTATGCCACGAGATGGCTTGTTATTAGCGCTTGGGCTATAGGAGCCCCTCCAGAGTCTGTACACCCCGAATGAGCGCAGATACCTACCGAGTGCGAGTGTCGAGCGACGAGCGACTTGGGAGGCATGAGTGATTGTGAGGTAGCCCGAGGGGCTGATACTGATTGATTGTGAGGTATGCTGAGTGATGATAGATATGCGGGCAATTTATGATACATTTTTTCAAATGAAGGACTATTCATGAACTTTGTCAATCTTATATGCTGAATTTCTTTGATTTCTATGGAACTTGTTAAAAGGCACACTTTCAAATGATATTTGTCTAAACTTGAACATAAACTATTATAAGGCATCGTATCTGTGTTTCCTGAAAGAAAGTCTTCGATTATTGTGCATTGATGATTGTTTTTACTTGTTTCATAGCCTTAGAAAGGATTTACTTTCATTACTACTAAGTTGTCGTACTCACATTACACCTTGCACTTTGTGTGCAGATTCAGGTGCTAGGTCTGAGCACTAGCTTCTTCCGTTGTCTCTTGGAGTTGGAGTTGGGATTTTGAGGTAGTTGTTCGGCGTCCACAACATACCCTTCCTCCCTTCTTATTTTGTAATTTACTTTCTATTCCTAGACTGGATGTATTATGGAAATAGAATTACCTTGTATTATTCATAGGTGTTCATGACGGTTGACTCCAGGTTTTGGGGCAGCATCTAAACTATTTTATTCATCTTGTTGCTTTAAATTGTTTAACCGAAAGAATTTTATGGAATGTCGAATAGATTTGAATTTATGGAAAGTCTATATTATTTCGCGGTAGATTCGCTAGCCTAGTATCATGATACATCACAGCCGACTTAGGTTTTATGGTCGTGACAAGTTGGTATCAGAGCCTAGGTTACATAGGACTAACCGGTCATGAGCAGGTTCAGTAGAGTCTTGCGGATTGGTACGGAGATGTCTATACTTATCTTTGAGAGGCTACAGAACCCTTAGGAAAAATCTCACATTCTTGAATTCTGTCGTGTGAATCTATTGATTCTGGAAATCTAAACTTCTCTTGTTTCATTTTCTCACAGACGGTGAGGACATGCGCTACCGATCAAGGTGACCAGACACCTGCTAGACCAGCGAGAGGTCGGGGCCGCAGACGAGGCCGTGGTAGAGGTAGGGGAGCAGCCCGCGCAGCAGCGGGGCCAGTACCCGCAGACCCACCTATTGTTCAGGATCAGGTACCCATCACAGATGTTCCAGCGGGATAGGCTCAGGCACCGGCAGTGCCTATTGTTATTCCGGGTCTTCAGGAAACTCTAGCTCAGATTTTGACTGTGCACCAGTCTTGCTCAGGCAATCGTTGTTTCCACTACTGCTGCTACATCTCAGGCCGGGGGAAGCCCTCAGACTCCAGCTGCCCGGACACCTGAGCAGGTTACCTAGGGGCTCCAGACACCGGGGGTAGCTTCAGCCCAGCCGGTAGTCAGAATTTTGTGATCCCAGTTATGCCAGATGACGAGCAACGCAAGTTGGAGAGATTTAGTAGACTTCAGCCTCCGACATTCAGTGGTGTTGAGGGCGAGGATGCCCAAGGTTTCTTGGACATGTGTAAGAGGATGCTTCGTACTGCAGGGATACCGGAGACCAATGGGGTCTCATTTGCTACCTTCCAGTTCTTAGGGGCTACTTTTACTTGGTGGGAGTCTTACGAGAGGCGTAGGCCTATTGGTGCAGCACCCCGTACTTGGCAGCAGTTCTCCACTCTCTTTTTAGAGAAGTATGTTCCCAGTCTCACAGAGAGGAGCTGCGTAGACAGTTCGAGCAGCTGTGTCAAGGTGAATTGATGGTGTCACAATATGAGATGAGGTTCTCAGAGCTAGCTCGTCATGCTTTAGAGTTGGTCCCTATTGAGAGAGAGGATCAGGAGATTCGTTGATGGCCTCACTTATCAATTTCGTATTTTGATGACTAGAGAGAGAGTATCAGGTGCCACTTTTGAGAAGGTTGTTGATATTGCTCGAGATATTGAGTCATTTCTCCCTCAGGAGCGAGAGGAGAGGGAGGCCAAGAGGCCTCATGGATCTGGTAGTTTCAGCAGTGCTCTTTCCAAAGGGCAGTATCAGCATAGTAGAGGACGCTTATTTAGACCTCCTTAGCTAGTTCGCCCAGCTATAGTGGTGCATCATCGGGGCCTGGGCCTCGTAGTTCTCATTCGGGTCGTTCTTCGTTCAGTGCTCTTCTAGCCCAGAGTTCATTTCGAGCACCATCGGCTCAGGGTTCTTCTATGCATGGTTCTTCTAGTGGTTATCCTGGTGCTAGGGGTTTCCTTCAGTCCTCGTCTCCAGGAAGTTGTTTCGAGTGCGAAGAGTTTGGGCATGTATGGAGGCAGTGTCCTCGTCATCAGAGTGGGCCTTCTCAGTAGAGGGGTCAGCCCTCGACTTCAGCTCCAGTTACTTCACCACCCGCCCAGGAAGCTAGGGGTGGGGGTCAGGCTCATATTTATGCACTTCCAGCCAGGCCAGATGCTATGGCTTAAGATGTAGCGATCACAAATATTGTCTCAGTCTGTCACCGAGATGATTTGGTCTTATTTGTTCCTGGTTCCACGTATTCCTATGTTTCATCATATTTTGCCCATTTTCTAGATATGCCTCTTGAGTCTTTAGTTACATTTGTTCATGTGTCAACTCCGGTGGGCGATACTATTATTGTGGATCGTATGTATCGGTCGTTTGTGATATCTACTGGGGGTATGGAGACCCGAGCGGACCTGTTTTTGCTTAGCATGGTTGATTTTAACATGATATTGGGCATGGATTGGTTATCTCTGTGTCATGTTGTTCTTGATTATCATGCTAAGACCGTGACCTTAGCGATGCTAAGATTTCTGAAAGTCTAGTGGAGATGTTCTATTGAGTATGTGGCTAGTAGGGTGATTTCTTACCCAAAGGCCCATCGTATGGTAGAAAAGGGGAGTTTATCATATTTGGCCTTTGTGAGGAATGTCAATGTTGAGACTCCCACTATTGATTCTGTTCCTGTGGTCCATGATTTTCTGAACGTGTTTCCGGCAAACCTGCCAGGCATGCGACCTGACATGGATATTGATTTTGGTATTGATCTGGTGCGAAGCACTCAACCTATTTCTATTCCACCTTATCGTATGGCACCAACAGAGTTTAAGGAATTGAAAGAGCAACTTCAGGAACTCCTAGATAAGGGGTTCGTTCGGCCTAGTGTGTCACTTGGGGTGCACCGTTGCTGTTTGTAAAGAAGAAGGATGGTTCCATGAGAATGTGTATTGACTACAGGCAGTTGAACAAGGTTACAGTCAAGAATAAGTATCCTTTTCCTTGCATTTATGGTTTGTTTGACTAGCTTCAGGGAGCCAGAGTGTTCTCTTTGATTGACTTGAGATCCGGGTATCATCAGCTGAAGATTCGAGATTCGGATATTCCCAAGACAGCTTTCAGGACTCGTTATGGTCATTATGAGTTTATGGTGATGTCTTTTGGGCTGATCAATGCCCCAGCAGCGTTCATGCATTTGATGAACAGCGTGTTTCAGCCGTATCTGGATTCCTTTGTTATTGTGTTCATTGATGACATCCTGGTATATACTCGTAGCCAGGAGGAGCACACTCAGAATTTTGAGAGTTGTGTTGTAGAGATTGAGGGAGAAGAAGCTTTAAGCAAAGTTCTCCAAGTGTGAGTTTTGGATTGGCTCGGTAGCTTTCGTGGGGCATGTGGGTTCTAGTGAGGGTATTCAGGTTGATACGAAGAAGACAGAGGTTGTGCAGAGTTGGCCCAAACCATCCTCAGCTACAGAGATTAGGAGTTTCCTTAGTTTGGCGGGGTATTACCGTCGCTTCATGGAGGGATTTTCTTTATTGCTTCGCCCTTGACCAAATTGACCCAGAAGGGTGCTCCGTTCAGGTGGTCGAACGAGTGTGAGGAGTGATTTCAGAAGCTCAAGGCTGCATTGACCTCAGCTCCAATGTTAGTATTGCCATCAGCTTCAGGTTCTTAT
Source organism: Nicotiana knightiana (assembly GCA_005239525.1). Lineage (NCBI taxonomy): Eukaryota > Viridiplantae > Streptophyta > Magnoliopsida > Solanales > Solanaceae > Nicotiana > Nicotiana knightiana. Next base: position 7,764 of record ML386685.1, on the reverse strand, counting down.
ACCGTGTATTGTGATGCCTCGAGGATATGCATTGGTTGTGTTTTTATGCAGGAGGGTAGGATGATCGCCTACGCATCACGCCAGCTGAAGACTCATGAGAAGAATTATCCCGTACATGATCTTGAGCTAGAAGCCATTGTTCATGCCTTGAAGATTTGGCGTCATTATTTGTACGGGGTAAATTGTGAGGTTTTCACTGATCACCGTAGTCTGCAACATCTGTTTAAGCAGAAGGATTTGAATTTGCGTCAGAGGAGATGGTTGGAGCTTCTCACGAATTTATGATATCACTATTCTATACCATCCGGGGAAGGNTTGTTAGTTTGAATTTACGAAAGGCCCCCCCCCCCCCCAATTATTGTCTTGCGTAGCCTCCAGGTCTTCTCTTTATGACCAGATCAGGGAGCGCCAGTATGATGACCCACATTTACTCGTTCTTTAGGACAGGGTCCGTGAGATCATGCCAGAGATGTAGTTATCGATGATGATGAGGTTATGAGGATGCAGGGTCAGATATGTGTGCTTAATGTGGATGGGCTTCGAGAGTTGATTCTAGTAGAGGCCCACAGCTCGCGGTATTCCATCCATCCGGGTGCCGCGAAGATGTATCAGATCTGAGACAGCACTAGTAGTGGAGGAGAATGAAGAAAGATATTGTTGGATTTGTAGCTCGGTGTCTCAACTGTCAGCAGGTCAAGTATGAGCACCAGAGACCAGGGGGATTGCACTAGAGGTTGGATATTCCGGAATGGAAGTGGAAGCGGATCACCATGGACTTTGTAGTTGGGGTCCCACGGACTTCAAGGAAGTTCGATGCTATATGGGTTATTGTGGATCAGTTGACCAAGTCCACGCACTTCATTCATGTTGGTACTACTTATTCTTCGGAGCGGTTAGCTGAGATTTATATCTGAGCGCTAGCTTCTTCCGTTGTCTCTTGGAGTTGGAGTTCGGATTTTGAGGTAGTTGTTCGGCGTCCACAGCATACCCTTCCTCTCTTCTTATTTTGTTATGTACTTTCTATTCCAAGACTGGATGTAGTATGGAAATAGAATTACCTTGTATTATTCATAGATGCTCATGACGGTTGACTCTAGTTTTTGGAGCAGTGTCCAAACTATTTTATTCGTCTTGTTGTTTTAAATTGTTAAACCGGAAGAATTTTATGGAATATCGAACATATTTGAAATTTATGGAAAGTCTTTATATTATTTCACGGTAGATTGGCTAGCCTAGTATCATGATAAGCGCCATCACGTCCGGCTTAGGTTTTGGGGTCGTGACACAAGGTAAGAGAAAGGAAGACCCATGACTTGGACCAAGTGAAGTGCATCAAAGACGAAGAAGGTAGAGTTTCGTTGGATGAGGGGCTTATCCGTCGGAGAAGGCATACCTACTTTCATAGTCTCTTGGACGAGAAGGAGGACATGAACATTATACTGGATGATTTGAGATTCTCCGGGAAGCGTTGCGACTTTTGGTATTGTAAGCAGAATAGGGTTGAGGAGGTTGAGGAGGTTATGAGTAAGATGAGCAGGGGCAGAGCGATCAAGCCAGATAAAATTCCGGTGCAGTTTTGGAAGAGTACGGTCAAGACGGGCTTGGAGTGGCTCACTAGGTTATTTAATGTCATTTTTAGAACGAAGAAGATACCCGAGGAGTGAAGGTGGAGCACGATGGTTTTTTTATACAAGAACCAGGGTGATATCCGAAATTACAATAATATCGGGGTATCAAGTTGCTTAGCCATACTATGAAAGTCTTGGAGAAGGTGGTGGAGCTAAGGGTGGGGAGGAGTGTGTCTATTTCTGAGAATCAATTCGGGCTCGACTATAGAGGACATTAACCTTGTTAGGAGTTTGATGAAGCAGTATAGGGAGAGGAAGAGGAACTTGCATATGGTGTTCATTGGCATAAAATAGGCATACGATAATGTCTCGAGGGAGATTTTGAGGAGGTGTTTGGAGGCTAGAGGTGTACCTATTGCCTATATTAGGATGATTAAAGATATGAATGATGGAGCAAAGACCCGAGTGAGGATGGTAGTAGGGGACTCTGACCATTTTTCGGTCATGATGGGGTTGCACCAAGGGTCAACACTCAACCCTTTTTTTGTTTGCCCTGATGATAGACGTTCTGATGCGCCACATCCAAGGGGGGTGCCGTGGTGCATGTTATTTGCAGATGATATTGTATTGATTAACGAGACGTGAGGCTGTGTGAACGCGAGGTGAGAGGTGTGGAGGCAGACTTTGGAGTCTAAATGTATCAAGTTGAGTATGACCAAAATAGAATACTTGGAATGTAAGTTCAGTGGCGAGACTCAGGGAGGGGAAGAAGAGGTGAGGCGGGACTCGCAAGTCATCTCTAGGAGAGGTAGTTTTAAGTACCTTAAGTCTATCATTCAGGGGGATAGAAAGATTGATGAATATGTCACACATCGTATTGGAAAATGATGGATGATATGAGGACTCGTTTCTAGTGTTTTGTGTGACAAGAAGGTGCCACCAAAACTCAAAGGTAAGTTCTATAGAGTGGTGGTCAGACCGACTATGTTATACGGGGCTGAGTGTTGGCCTGTCAAGATTGCCTATATCCAGAAGATGAATGCTACAAAGATGAGGACGTTGAGATGGTTGTGCAAGCACAACAAGTTAGATAGGATCAGGAATGAGGTTATATACAACAAGGTAGGTGTGGCCCCCATTGAGGATAAGATGCAAGAAGCGATACTTAGGTGGTTTGGACATGTGAAAAGGAAAAACATAGATGCTCTGGTGAGTAGGGGTGAGAGATTGATATTGGAGGGACTACGGAGAGGTAGAGGTAGTTTGAAGAATGAGTGGGGAGAGGTAATTAGGCAAGACATGACGCAACTTCAGCTAACCGAGGACATGACCCTTGATAAAAATGTATGGAGGTCGAAAATTAGGGTTGTAAGATAGGTGGTAGATTGTTCAACCATTAGTACGCACTTTCACTTTTTGTTGGTAGTAGGTTTCTATGAATGCCCATTATTTTCGTTCATTTTGATCATCTTGTTATCGTGTTTTTTCTGTGCTACTTTTACATGGCTTCTTGGTGTTGTCCCTCATTGTCTATCTTCTTAATTAATGTTGTCCTTATGTTTTTCTGAGCCAAATGTCTATTAGAAACAATCTCTCTACCTTCACAAGGTAGGTGTAATGTCTGCATATACACTATCCTCACCAGACTCCACAATGTGGGATAATACTAGGTATGTTGTTGTTGTTGTTGTTGTTGTCGTTGGAGAAAGAAAATGAGTTCATAATGAGAATGATTTCCAAAACATTTAACGCAACCAAATATCGAAAAATTGGAAAACATTTTCCTTCATACCAAACACACCCTTAGTTTTGCGATGATTTTGTGGCGTTTTGAGGTGGTTTGAATTGAAAATCTGAAGTAGAAGATGAACATAAAAAATAGTATGTGTATAACATTATGAATCATTTGTGTATCACATATGTATCATATTTGTATCAAATATGTATCACATGTATATCCATATATACTTGCGCGTGTGATTCATGCGTGATACATGCTTGGTACACGTGTCGCAGAATAATTTTTTTGAAATCGATTTTGACTACGAAAATTTTGATATTAAATTAGTCCAAATCACCTCCAATCTTCCTCAATTTTATATACTGACTCATCTATATTTTCTTAATGAATTTCAACCGTACCTATTGAAAATTATCCGTTTTTGCTTAGATTTCTGGAATCTCGTTTTTTTTTTTGTATTTCATTACACCATCCGTTTCAGTTTATGTGAACCTATTTCCTTTTTGGTCCGCCCAAAAAGAATGACCCCTTTCTAAATTTAGAAACAATTTAGTTCAAAATTACAATTCTATCCTTAATGAGAAGTTTTTATAACCATACAAATAATCTAGCTCCTTTTTGACTTGTTTAGAACCACAAATTCCAAAAGTCTTCATTTTTTCTTAAATTCCGTACTTAGTCAAACATGTTCACATAAATTGGAACGGAGAGAGTACCTTATTTGTTACCTCATCCATGAAATTTCCTTTCATCTAATGTTGTTAATCACGATTAAAAATATGGAAAGAGATCTTTGCGTGTAATTCTTGAACAAAAAGAATTTTGTTTATTTGGATTTTTAATTTTAATATATGCTTGGCTAATTTCATACCAGTGTTAAAGGGTTTGGATTCCATAAACTTCCACAATAGATTTCAAATCCGGATGTCAACAGGCAGTGGTTGCTAACTCCATCTAAAGATAAGTATGGAAATGTCATTTTGCACCTATATAAATTATACCCCGGTACTTGACATTCATAAGCAAGTGAGGTGTGAATATATTTCTTCCTAAAGAAAGTGTCTGTAAGATTTCTCTTTCTAGTTGCAGCTATTAGTGGGCAACTCAAATCCAATTGGTGTTTTTAAGTCTAGAGTTACAGTACTATATAGTCTACCTTTAACAGAGAAAGATGAAAAAAAAAAAAAAAAAAAAAAGAAGAAAAAACTTACGTTAAAGTTCGTTGGGGATTTAGGCCTGCAGATTTCCTCCAATTCCAGCCAAACATCTCTGGCACTAACTTTCTCAGCCACATTCTGAAGCATTTCTTCAGAGAGAGAACCAAGAAACCATCCTTTGACAAGCAGGTCAGTTCGTATCCACTTCAAATAATCTTGGTTTGCTACTGCTCCGCCACCACGCCCGTTAATGGGCGACGTCTCGGAAGGTGGTTGGATTGTTCCATCGATGAAACCAACTAATTCTTGACTCCCCAGTAGACAAAGCATCTGGGCTTTCCATAGTCTATAATTGGAATCAGAGAGTTTGATGGATACAAAATTTGCTATATTAAGCATTGATGGGTAAGGGTATATGTTATCTGCTGCTGAAGTTGCAGGAGCCATTGATGCAGCAAGATTGAAAGAGAGAGGACGGAATGTTTTTTAACGGTTAGTTAATGAGAGAGGAAACGGGAGACAGGATCCTATATAAAGTAATTGGTCAATGGTTACTAGGAGTCACTGTCCACGAATGTTCCGAGTCACTGTCCACGAATGTTCCGATGCAAGTGTGCTATTAATTATAGTTTTGTACTATAAGCCTTCTTTTATCACTTTTCATATTAAAATGCAATTGGACTAATGTGAAAGTGACATTTCAAAATGATTAAATTCATTATCTTAAATTTATTACTTTCAAGATTTAAAGCTACAATAAAACCGATACAAATCATTTTTCTACTTCAAATTAAAGAGTATTCGATTGGTGTATCGAAAGTGTGGTTACCTCAAAAGAAATATTGAGGGTGTTTGGATTGGCTCAAATCAGTTTTTAATTTTTTTTTTAATCTTTTAAAATATTTGACAAAGTCAAAAAATATTTAAAATAAATGAAAATTATTTAAAATAAACCAAAAGCAATAACATCACTTATTACTTTTTAGCTTAAAAGCTATTTATGCGGAAAAACCAATCCAAATGGGCTCATAATTGATTCTTTGTGTAAGAAGAAACCGGTTCGTTTGCTAATTTTTGTTGGACTGGATAAATGATATATCAAACGATGTGCATCAGGAAAATAGACCAAGCTTTTGTCACATGAAAGACTGTGAGAGGGGCGTGGGTTTTGAGATTTGGAAGTTTTAAATTACAACTTATATATTTGCAGAAAACATTTCAGATAAAAATTTAAGCTAATATATATTGTCTTCAATTCGTCTGTGAGTCTGGTTCTTTTTCATGGATAAGACACGTGGTTTTTTTTTTATTACTACTATACATAAAGGAAAGCAAAGCTCCGTTGTCGTGTGCGCTTCCTGTAAGGACGTTTAAGTCAATTCATATATAAATAGAACAACATGATTGGCCAAAAGAGAATCTTACTGTAGCTAGTAAAACTTTAATTCAAGACTCAGGTATGTTTACTCTGTACAGTTAAATTTATGCGTGATTTCTAGACAAGTGAATTAATTCGATCCTGAAATAATAAAATAATTGAAGGAATACGCAAGATTTAGTCTTGAAATGAAGATAAAATCACAGAAACTGTAATTCCGTGAGCAGAGCTTCTGGGCACAACAACAATGAAATCAAGGAATAAGAAGATGGAATTGTACAAGCTTTGAATCGATTATAGCGTAAGTACCAGAAAATTCGTGCTCTTTACAATGATAACAAAACTCACTATTTATAGATGCCCCTAGGGAACAAGGTCCTAGGATCATGCCCTTCTTTAATATCAATTATGAGGGCCAATAAAAAAGGTGTAACGGCGAGCAAAAATGACAAATTTTCTGTAACAGGCAGTGTACTAAATGGTGTTGAATATTCTCCATTAAATACTACCGGACGAAGGGTATTTATTGTATCTTTGCGAGTGTTATTCTTTTCGTGACAAACTTAACAGTTGTCTTCGGTTTTAACTATCCCCGCCTTAGGCTCCACGTGTCACTTTCTTAAGCGGTCACTTAACATAGCATATTTTGTCCTATACAGATAGTCACCCTACTTTCCAGTGACATAACTTTGTGTCACCAAAAGTTGGTAGAAGCACTCTTTTTGGCGGGAATTACTATGATTCCCTCTGAAAGCTTCTGACGATTGATTATATGCACGTCTCTCCTCATTTAATGCCCCGAACATGCATCATCCTACGATTCAACATAAATTTTAATGGCTATCGAGGTAATCATGACACGAATATAACCGCGTAAACCTTTACTTATACGCATCATCCTCTTTCAATCATACTCCACAATTCTCCAAACTCTCTAAGACTCTCTTTATTCAACTTGCATCCTATTTTTCAACCTTTCTTTAACTCTCTTCAAACGAAAAAGCATTTCCTTCTTCCATAACATACAATGTCTTCTTCTTCGAAGAATACTAGTTCCTCAAAGAACAAGAACAAAGCCGAGGATGATTCTACTCCAATAGTGAGCACCATCATCCTTAGAAGTCTTGTTACAACAAAAGACTTTGAAGAGAAATTTCCTTCTGTTAGCCCTCGTACATGGGCCGTTAGCAGGTATCCTTCTTCCATCCGTCCTTCCAACATTCCTGATGTGAAGGAAGACTCTCGTTATCAGGACTTAGACATTATTTCTCCCAACCTGGCGGAGCGGGTAACCTTACCCAATAAGGGTTTTACGTACTTCTATACGTATCCCTTCAATTTTGGAATATTTTCTCTAAGTGGAGAGCTTGACTCCGTCATTGAGGAGTTTTGCATGTGCTACCAAGTGTCTTTGGCACAGGTGAGTCCCTCTGTGTGGAGGACGATTTCTTGCATTCGGCGCCTCTGCCAGGAAACGGGGTAGGAGCTAACTTTATCTCACGTGATGGACCTTTATTCCCCCAAGATTTTTCGTGGGGGATGATCAACTTCAGCAAGGGGGTCCACCATGCATTGCTATCCAGCATGAATGATGATAACAACCGTGGGTGGATGTAATGGTTTGTTTTAGTTTCCATCAATGACATTATTCCGACCTCAGCTATTTCCTTCATGGGATTGTGGAACCGTACTCATAAGTATACAATCTGATTTTTTCCTTGTTAAAGATCCTTTTCCTCGTCGTTATTAACTTTTCTTCCTTTTCCTGCCTCAGCGGCTCGGTGGCTTCCCCCAAGTGTTGAGGGCTTGGACCGATGGGTTCAGAAGATTTTGGACGCTACCACGCCTGAAACCCGCTTGATCACGCTCAACTATGTCTTATAGAAAGACTAAACGGGCGCTACAAATATAATCTGGGGT
>ML386679.1:29476-45552 GCA_005239525.1 Nicotiana knightiana | reverse complement strand
TCCCACCTTGCTCCGCCCACCGGAAATCGCCTACCGGTGGCGGACGACCTCCAATCAACCCCAGCTTCTCACCAGAAAATCCTCACCTCCCCCTTAATCCCATCCCACAACCAGTTTGCCCAAAAAACAGCCCAAAATCGACCAACCTTAGATCTAGAAATCCAGAAACCCTAACTTCCCCCACCGGGCGATTCAGAGACAATCAATGGATCAAACCTTCGTGGGTCAATTGCTCTTGACTAGAGCAATCGATTCACGAGGGTTTGAGTCATTTTCAAACCCTGCCGGAGTCCGGCCAAGGTCTGGCGATCTCCCATTGTTTCCGGCCAAACCCTTTAACGGGTATTGTTCTTCCTTATTTACTGTTTTTACATGTTACTGAAACCTAAAATTCTTGCTAATCGCCATTTTTAGATTATTTCAGTTTAGTTAACTTCTTTTCTTTATTTTTTGCTCTCTGTTTTCTTCTTTTCTAGCTATTATTCTCCAGTCCCTGAGTGATTGTACGACTAAGAAAATCATGAACAAATTAATGGCCTAACCGCTGTTTTTATTGTCCCTTTTTGGCTGATTGTTTCTTTTTCCTTTTGTCTTTTATTTTTTAGTTTTATTCTGTTTATNAGCTAACTTAGGATTTTATTTACTATATCAGTGCGTATCTATTTCCTATCATTAGCTCACGTTGGGTTAATTGACCTTGTGTATTGTTAGTTCAATCATAAATGTTTGGATTAATCGAACCATGTTTATATATTTGAATGACATAACTCAGGTCTTGATGTATTTGTTCTTGATCAGACCCTCTTGAATATCCTGGTTGATTGACTGATTTCTTATGTGTTCTCTTAAGGGTCTTAACTCGTTAGGTCACCAGTCCAGTTTAATATGAATATAAGATGACTAGGACTCTTTGGTATTTAGTCTTCTAACCTTCTATTTTATTAATAAAATCTGATCCTAATAATTCAATTACCCCTGTGAGTCCCGAGCTTTGGTCATTGATTAGGCACGCTATCAAGACTTGGATATTTAACCACATAATTAGAAACCAACTCTAAGAACCTAATTAACTAATTAAGCTAATTATCTAATCTAACTTCCTAAAAAGAGACTAGACTCCTTATTTCATCAAGGGTTAAGTATAATTCACTAAGTTAGAATTAACCAACTCCTAGTTAACCTCATTCTCAAAACAGGTCCAAAATCGGTAGGGATCAAGCACCCTAATTAATTAGGTCTAACAACTTAATTATTTCTTTTAATTGATCTAAGACAACTAGTTAGGCTCAATTGTGCATTTGAGTTAACTAAGTTTAAGAATAATTGATTCACTTAGTCTCACATTTAAATAGTTCCAACTTCTTCAATCTAGAAATTAACTTAGGTAGCCTCTTAAGTAATTAACTAAAAAAAATAATTTGTTTAAGACAATTAGTTTGAGGTTAATTGACTAAAACAGATCATTTAACCTAAGTTAAGAGAACTGAGTTGACTGACCTCCATTGAGTTTAATTAAACTGATAATTAAATGACTTAAACATAGATAGTTAGTATGAAAGCTAACTCTAGGCTTTTAATAAATTAACATTTAATTAATTAACTCAACCTCAGTTAAGAAAAACTAGTTGTCATCTAAAGGGCCTAACTAGTGTTAGTTAACTAGAGTTAAATAATAACCGAAAGTGAGCTTAACCTTGATTACCCAATGGTAAATTCAGGGACTCCAAGGGGTACAATAGGTAATGTAGACTTAGGAAATCAGAATTTTAAGGGTAAAAGGGTCTTTTAATAGGTAAGAATGTTCTAGAATAGGGGCAGCTGTCCCAAAGATAGGGTTGACAGCTGCCCTATGTACTATTTTGGTACTATTTTTCAGTATTGGATAGGCAATATTCAAAGAATATCCCATTCCCAAATATCATATAAGTAGACCTTCTTTTTAGAGGTGGGGTTAGAATTTTTATACCTTTGAGCTGCTGGGATACAGAATCCTCTCCATTTTACAGAAATACTGTTCTCTACTTAAAAAGTTTTGAAAAGAAGAGTCCTATTAGAAGAAAAAAATCTGATTCCCTTTTAGAAAACAAGTTCATAAGTACATGGCCTAGTTCAGTTGCTATCTTTCCTTTTGCTGAATTTTGGGTTTCTGGAAGTTCTTCCTTCAAACATCCACACTCAAGATTTCTGGGTTATTCTTGCTGGACTGGTTGGTTTTCTTTGGGTTTTTTCTGTTTGTTGTTTACTGATCTCTCTTCCTTCTGGTTGTTCATACTTGACCTTTATTTGGTCAAGTCTCTTTGTTTGTTTCTCTCTTAAAAGGTATGCATTTAACTCATTTTTTCTTAATGAAATTTCTTGAATTGGAATCTTCTTCTTCTTCTCCCTGCTTAAATTAGTTTGTCATTGATGAAATAAGGTTATCTCTCTTGCTTTATGTACATGTGACTGTATAGATATTTATTAGCATATTAATGAACCTGTTGAATATGATGAATACTGTTTGTTTTGTTGCTATCTCCTTGCTGAAATATTCTGTTATTTTAGGCCAAATGTATATAAATAAGGTAAATACTCATAGTTCTTAAAAATAAGGCTGCACTGAGGTGTAGAAGTAGAGCTCTCGAATTCGCCAACCAAGTGTTCATCAACATAGGTTGTATCCTGTCTGACGGTTGACTCGAAGACTGCATCTAAAGGAGGGCCTCCTCAATAAAAGGTGAGGCCGTATCGACCACCGGCGACTTAACAGTTTTGTGACCAGCAACCTTCGAAGCATCAACGCCTCGTCTTGCTCTATGCACCAATGGGTGACTATCATCGTCTTCGTCTCCAACACGAAGACTGTCCGCAGCAGCCGAAGTTAAGACCGTAGCATCGGTCTTTGGGTTTCGAGCCTTAGCTCTCTTAGGTTTCGGGGACTCCGCTGGCGCTTCCTTCTTTCTTTTTTTGTCCTTGGAAGGTCTTTGGGTCTCTTCTTCGCCAGGAGGAGGCGGTCTCATCTAAACGGCTTCCCTGAGGCCTGAACAAGCGTAAAATATCAAACATATCGCTAAGAAGTCTTCTCATGAGGAACTTATAAGTGACAGTGATAAGGGTGTACCATGATTTTTGGCCTGCCATCGCGTCTTGGCCAAATCACACCAAACGCACTTATTGTATGAGGATGTGGAATCCAAGAGTTTAATCCAACCCGGGAGGTCCCTGACCGCGCCGGGAAACCACACGGTGGCTATACAATCAGAAGAGAGTCAATTCGAAAAGAAAGGGATTAGTTAAAAAGGGAAAAATGAAGGCATTCAGATGATGAAACATGCTCAGTGTAGTGGAACTTACATCTCATATTACACTCCTCGGGGAATGGCATCTGCTCGGCAGGGATGAGGTCCGAGGTCCTAACTCGAACAAACCGGCTCATCCACCCTCAGTCTCTATCTTCATCAATACAGGCAAAGAATGCTTTGGTGGCTCGGCGCTGCAACTTGACTAGCCCCCCTCGATAGAGACGAGGGCTGTACAATCTAATCAGATGGTCGAGGGTAAAATACATCCTCTCGACCATGTTAGAGAAGCGTCTGATCAAATAGAGAATTATCCAGAAAGAAGGATTAATTTGACCAAGCGTCACTCGATATTGACGGCAAAAATCGAGGATCGGGTCTATCGGTGGAGAAGAAGAATCTACGGGACCCAAAGTAAAAGGGTACGTATATATGCTGAGAAAACCAGCTTTGTGTGTAATTATGATTTCCTCCAAAGAAGGGATTTCCACTTGCACCGCCTCCCCCCAGCGGCAATCTATCTTCACCCTCTCTGCATCAGTCACTAAACCTATGTACCGAGACATGGGCTCACATCGGCCCGGTACCGAAGGAGGTTTATCAATTTTAAGATCGGAGGATGTCTCGAAAGGCCCAAGAATGCACTCCTCAATACGGGGAGGAGCTTTTGTTTCGCTCTTAGACGAGCGTGACGAAGTAGAGGCTGCCTCCTTTTGAGGGACCATTTTGAAAGTTTTGGCCACGGTTGTAGCAAAGTTTCAAAGAAAGCTAATAAAGAGGTGAACACAGAAGAAGGATGAAGACATGAAACTGTTATCAAAATTTTTTGAAGGTTTAAAGATGTTGTAAAAGTTTAAAAGATAGGGAATTGAAGTATTTATAAGAGTCACTTAAAGTGTATTGGAGGAGCCGAAAGGGCGACCAATGGCGGGTTGTGGGCTTTTCGAGAACCGTGCTGACAAAGACCTCCATACAATCTTTTCGTCACATCATTTAATGATCTCACATGGCTGACGTTATAATGGGGAAACCGAAGAGGCAAGAGTACAAGGTTGTTCCTTATCATTTCATTCTAAGAAACGCGGGGACTATCTGTATACGGCCGAAATCAGAGAGTCTAATTTTGAGGCCATTGTGACATTCCACGCCCGGCATCGAGAAGCTCAAGACAGAATTCGAAGCTTGGTCCCGAGATGCATCCCTCGAGGGAGCATATCGAAGGTTCCCTGTATTCGACCTCGAGGCAGTACAAATTGATAACCGTCATGAAAAGGTAAAAAATTTCCAAGATCACTTAATTAGAGTTGACCAAGTGTGCAAGAATAGTACAAGTCCGTACTGAGCCATTAAATAGCTGTATCAATAGCATTACCTTGTCATAATTGTACATGTACTATGTTGGGATTTCCCCCTCCTATATAAAGGGGACCCTTGTCATTTTGTAAAAGGGATATACATTCAAATACAATAGGACATTCTTTGCTCTTTGCCTAAACGTGTTGAAACATTGTTTGTTTGATTTATTGCCTACAGTTATTATCTTTTTCAATTGTTCTTCATCCATTGCTCATTATTCATCATTAAAGGCTATCCTGAGGCCCCTAATATCACCATCCCTTCATCGGTTATTCACCATTAATAGCTATATTCAGTCCTCGAGGTCCAACTTCGACCAGCTCGGGACCCAGCCTTGTGGCACATTCGATTTGCATATCTCATTCCCCTTATCTACACTTAGCATCTAATGCATAACAATTGATATTGAAATAAATCACATATTTTTAGAAACCACAAAGATCAATATAATTGTTAATACCATTTTCAAAGTAAACACAATATTTGTAGATTATTAGGGATACTAATGAAGGAAGAAGGTTCGTACTTCTACTCTTCTTCTTAATTATTATTTATTTATTCTACGGTTATATATTTTTTTTAAAGTAATTTATTTGTATTTATAATTTTATCTGTTATAAAATACATTTATTGAGAGTAAAAAAGACTGAACAATATTTTGCTAGGGGCTTACTTTTAATATAGTATAGATAGATTATTTCATGGATTATTAATTTGTGATCTGTTTTTTCCTTTTCCACATCTGAATCTAATTAAAGAGATTTTTCCGGTGTTTTCACATTAGGTTTCTCGCGAAATATATATATTACCCCGCGAAGAAATAAAAACTTTATTTCACAATTCCCAAGAATTACCTACTGGTAAAAACCACCTACGGAGAAAGTGGTTCAGTAAAAGTAAAATAGCAGGAGAATGTCGTTTGCAGAATCCAATGGAGTTCACGCCCCTAGGCAATCATCCGTCGCGTCCGACGGTGGTACAGAACCGTACTACCCTCTAATGCCGCCAATTTCCTCCTCACCTTCTCCGACGGAAACTTATCAAGTTCCCGCCGATAGCGTTTCTCTTCCCGTTGCGGGTGCCAGAGACATATCAGTGATTACGGCAATTACATCGGTGAGTGTGGACCCTATTACTTCAATTGAGCCGGCTAAAAGAAAGCGCGGAAGGCCAAGGAAGTATGCTCCTCCTGATGGTATAATCTCTCCTCAGTCATTGTCGGCGGCGCAGTCCGGCGGTGGATTTTCGCCGCCGGAGGGAGTGAAAAAGGGCAGGGGGAGACCACCTGGTTCTGGGCGTAAACAGCAATTTGGTGATTTAGGTAATATACAGCTATATATATAATATGTCTCTGCACATGTATATTATTTAATTGTTGCTTTTTATTTTATTATATTATAAATCGCTAATATTCTTGTAAGATTTTCTTTGGCTTTCAATTGTTTATATAAATAGCTGATATCTCTTCACGTGTATATTATTTAATTATTGCTTTTTATCTAATTTTATGATCACTAGTATTCTTTTAGCTTGTCTCTCTTTCCTTTGCTTTCAAAGTATATATTATACTACAAAGACTAATGATTGCTAAATACAAGCATTGGCGCAACGGTAGAGACCATCTCTTTGCAGAAAGGCAAGAGGACGGATGCAATGTGATCCCTACGGGCAACTGAAACCAATATTTTCTTTTACACTGGACATAAATTATATGTCAAAATCACTAAAATTTCACCGATAATAAGTTTAAAACACTTAATTGCGAAAGAGCAATGATTTCATTAGTGAGCATAAATATTAAACCAGATTTAAGTCCATCTCTAGTCCATACATCTCCACTCTTCCGCTACTCGCACTAGGGGGGAGAACTTCGTGCACAAGATGAACCCTTGCTTTTCAGTTCACAATTCTTGTTGTACTGGATTTTGTCACATTCTAACTTACCAAGATAGGGGGAGGAGCCCTTTCATTGTTAAAATTTCTTCTGCAGAAATGGTTATATCTCCTTCACAAATTATGCAGTACAAAATGATTGTACTCTTTCATTTTCTGGTTATCCTTCTGTTATCTTCCTGTGTCAAGAAATCATTCTATGATGCTTAATTTTTAATTCTTTTGGTTATTTGGCTAGCATTACTGGCCATTTGAAAAAGGGGATGCATTCTATTTATTAGAGTCATTTTGCAGCGGAAGTCAGTGCTAACGGAAGTGATTATGATTTGCTAAGGCTGTGTATTCAACTTTGAAAATTTAAATTTTCTGTTTTTTTCTTCTGTGCTAATTTCCCCGAGTTACTCATGGGAAAAACTCTTAAAACTCTTGGCTTTCCTGCTACTTTTCTTTTAATTTGGACTTCAAGCAAACCAACATTCTTTTAGTCTCGTGCTTTTGGTATTTGATATGATTGAATGCTGACAATTTATGCTCAGCTGCTTTCATTTTACTAAAACGTGATTACTTATTATTTGCAGGATCAGCAGGTGCAGGGATTGGATTTAGACCCCATGTTATCACATTAAGAGCAGGGGAGGTGCGACCTTAATTTGTTGTTTTATCTCTCTGTCTCAGTGCGTATTTTGCTCTTCTTTTTCCTTTTTCCATTTTATTCATTTGTTAGTAGATTGGAGAGGGATGGTATGAGCCTTGCTTGTTGTTTTATTTGTCATTGCTTCATGTCCATACTCATTTAATCCTAGATTAATTTTAAGAAAAGAGAACAGAAGAAGCTGGTTTTCTGAGTTAAATTCTCGAATATAATTTCCATTTGACTATAGAAGTTACGAATTTAGGGAGCTTCTTGTTGTCTGACTATGTAAGCGTTTAGATGTTGACATCAATAATAGCTTTCTACATAAGAAAGTAGCTGAACGGTCTTTCTCTCTTTCTTGTTTGTAAATTAATCAGAGGTGTAATGTACCACCTAGTTTATTCCCTTACAGATGCTTTTGTGACCTCCCGACCCACTATTTATTTTCTGTTGAAGTACGTTGGATGTTGCTGTTTATTACCTTATGTTTGTATTTTGTTTGCTTTCCTTTAAACCTGAATATATGCCTGCTTTGATTTCTTAGTTTATTCTGCTTCCATACAAACTTCATAAACATATTTTTCAGCACATATATTAGTTTTTAAAGTAATGTATTGTTTTCTTGGTGAATTAGTAAGATAACGGTGTGTACAAGTTGAAGGTGTCCTCTGTTTTTTTTCTTCTTTTTTGTTTTGCGTAAAATTGATGTTTGACATGCTAATAAAGCTTCAATGTTGAATGCTTTTCTGATACTTTATAGTTGCCTTAAAAATATAACAGTATTATACTCCTAAATACCAATTTCTTCAGCAAATTTTCTGTTTTGTACATCTTACAATGTTTGACGCTCTTTTACTATCAATAATATTCTGACTAGACTTTTAAGAGTTCAAACTCATTTAATGTGTTTATTTTGATCTGTTAGGACTAATCTTTTAGTTCCTGATTGTAGTTCTGTCCTAGTTAACAGAGTTTGTAGTCTTTACACCAGTATTCTTTCTTTCTTTATCTATCAGGATCATTGCATTTTGTCGTCTTTTATATGTGTGTGTGTGTGCGCGCGCATGCGCTGTTCTGCATGAATGTTTGCTAAATTATTCACCGGAGATAACCATTAGCGGACCCTCTTGTTTTATTATAGAGCCATTACGTGGTGGTCCCCTTATTTTTGTGTTGTTTTAGTCTGTTTTCCTTAAACACCCCCAGTATTCCAGATACGATGGTCTTCAAATCTGGATTCCAAATCTATAATCAGGAACTAAAGCTCCGTGTGATATACCTCTTCGTGGAATTCCAGTTCAAATAATAAAAATGTGAAGAGAACAAGGAGAAAAAAACTTATGTAAGGACCGGTCATCCAACAAATTTGGATATTATCTTCCACTTGTTTGGGGTGGTCCCGCTTTATTTTCTTAAACTGTTTGACTATTAAATTTAGTGATCCTTTTAAACATAAGCAACGGACCAGGTAACCAAGGATGGCTTGTTTTTTCCAGCATCTAAGTCAAATCTTCTTGGCCTTTGCTGATATTTTTTATGTAGCACAATGATGCTAGATTGTCAGTTGTTCCAGGGCTGCTTGCTAGGAGTAGATAGAAACGAAATATCTAATTTGGTTTGATCTTCTGCAGTTATGTCTTGCTTTAGAGTCATCTGAGGGCTTAATAGGGTAAATCATCACTGTATTGCTCTTTGTCAAAGTTAAAAGATTCAATCCCCTTGAAATATGGTGTAAATATCTTTCTCTCAAAGGGATATTTCTATTTACATTGACAGCTTTCTACATTTATAAAGTGATACCGGTTGGTGGGAGCTGCATTCATGTCAATTCAACAAATGCACTTAGATAGTTTACCATTTAAAGGGTAGGGAGATAAAGAAACATAGGACTCGCGCCGTCCCTTTTCATATGATGGTATTTGACAAGATATGAACTTCAAGATGTTAAATTTCTTATAATCAATGAAGCTGGAATTAAGACCATGAGAGTCGAGGGCTCGAATCTCAACAGAGACCAAAATGCTAGGTGATTTCCTGCCATCTGTCTATGTTTTGGTGGACAGAAATACCCGGTACATATATTGATGGGAAGATGTAGGTATCTGGTAGAATAGTCAAGGTGCATGTAAGCTGGTCCGAACAACAGGGAAAAAAAAGAAAGTAATCTTTAAGTGAGATTTTACAGAGAGAACATTACATAAAAGTTTAAAATCTTAATAAATTAATGAATTTTGAGTTCCTGAAAGTTGTGAAAGTTGTATAGAAATTGAATCATCTCAAACACTTCATAATGTCCCAAATGAAAAAGGTGTCATATAAAGTGGGACAGAGGGAGTATTTGTGATTCTCCTTATACTATAACTCTAGTTGCTTTTATATGTTTGAAGATCCAATTTATTTTCTTTTTTCTTCTCAGGATGTATTGGCAAAACTGATGTCATTCTCTCATAGTACCTCACAAGCCGTCTGCATTCTGTCAGCAAATGGCTCCATATCTAATGTGACACTTCAGCAAGCAGCAATATCTGGTGGAACTGTAAAATATGAGGTTCGTATTGCCTTGTGCACAGCTTATACTAACTTTTTGCTTATAAGGTTGGAAGCAATTAACAGTATCTTATTAATATACGTTAAGCGATGGACGTAGCTTTGATATATTAAGCCTGATATGAACTTGCCACACAAATTTCATAGGTGAGTCTACTGTTGACCTTTTCTTTTCTTTTTTTTTCTTTTTTTTTTTTTAAAAAAAGAAGTGGTCTAAACACTTTGCTTCAAATGTCCAGTGGAAATAATTCACAGTTGCTTTATTCTTCCCACCACGGCTTTGAAGATGTATTTTCCCTTCTTAAGGCGTTATTACTTGCTACTTACTCAGGGACAGTTCGAGATCCTGTCTCTGTCTGGTTACTTTCTTCTCTCGGAATCTGGTGGTGAGCGCAGCAGGACAGGTGGTTTGAGTGTGTTACTAGCTGGACCAGATGGCCATGTTCTGGGTGGTGGTGTGGCAGGAGTTCTTACAGCAGCATCCGCTGTACAGGTGTTACATGACTTTAAATTCCATATATTTTCTCTTATTTTTGATATATTCTGAATTAATTATGTTGTAAATCTTTGGTACTAATCCCTAGCTTTCCTCTCCTTACATTCTGTTTGTGATAGTCTCTTATTTCCTTTGATATTCAGAATTGTCAAAAGAAGAATGTCATCTTTTGTGACCTTTATTTGTTGCAGGTTATTGTTGGTAGTTTCACTATGCAAGGTCAAAAGCAGTTAAAATTGGACCATTCTGATGCTTTTGGTACGCCATCCACAATGGTCTCTGGAGCATCAGCGGCTAAAAGCCCATCATCACTCGGAACTGTAAGCGAGTCCAGTGGTGAGCCTGTGAGCCCTCATAATCAGCTTGTTGAAACTTCAAATAATAGTCCTCCTGTAGTTGCTAATAACTTGCCCTGGATATGATCTAATAATAGGAATGATTTCCCTTATTTCAATTACAGTGTTGAGTACTTGTGTTGATAATCCCTCGGTAGTTAGGAAGCCAACCATTTTGTTGGTTTAGAATTTCTTTTTTATTGTGTAAGCATCGTTGTGTAGACAATTTTGGATATTAAACAGACCGTATTGCTGTCAACTTTTTTTATATATATTTATGGGTACAGTATTCTGTGAAAAGGCTCGACTCCAAGTTGTTCGAGAATAGTGGCGTTGAGCTTTCAGACCTTTGATTTAGGATTCATTATTTTATGTATCAACCCTTACATCTCTACAACTGATGGAGCGACAGCGAGTCTTGGGTGAAGATATAAAGCTCCTTAGCAACCCCAGAAGTAACGATCTGTGCGCATAGGGAGATTTAAGTACTTTTTCTGTTATAATTACTAGGAATTTCTAATATGAATCCTTATAAAATAAGTTTTAACTTTTAAGAATTAATGGTGGTATATTGGCCTCGTTTTTATTAAGATTAAGATGTCTGAATCTGGATATTAAGATGTTGCATTTGCATCAGGATACTCTCAACATCTGAATGAGTATAATTTATCTTTAAATTATTACATATATATATATATATATATATAAGATAAAAATAAAAGTGGAATCAAATATTATATCAACAAATTATGTGATAGGTTACACAGACCCATCAGAAATTCAACGGAAAAAAATTATTCCATCTAAATTTTCCATGAAATAAGAGAATAAATAGTAAAGAATTAAAAGAGATCCATAATCATTAAGGTCAAGGAATCACAATTTGCCATGATTTTCATCCTAATTCTTGGTATCATCCCAGAATGTCTATCTTTTGATGTTTCCATGGTATTTTTCACCTTCAATGGCAACTCACAACAAAAAATACCTCTTCACGATGGACTAGAACAGAACTTTAGTGTCCGACGAAAGCCATCAAAATTAGTGGTGTTTATCCTACAAAGAGAACAAAGAGTTGTGGGAGGTTTGAGGAAGAATACTTTTAATTTAATCTTTAAAGCGTAGAAAGACGCCTATTTGAGGTTTGAATAGTTTTAAGACTCCATCACATTCTGGCCGAACATATCCAATAAGTGATAGAATCTTAAAAACAACAAACGCACTTAATGGACTGAGATTTGAATGATTAAGATTCATACATTCATTATGTGTAAACAAATAAGTCCAAGAACCGTATGATTTTTTTTTATAACTACTATTCCTTATCTTTAAATTTTCTTTTTAAATAAAAAATAGTGAAATTCAGGTGGCCAACAAACTAGATTACTAAAATATTCCTATGTTAGGGATAAATTCGTTTTCCCAAAGAATAAAACTGGTCACTTGCTTCAAGTCAGATAGAATAATATCTTTTCTTTTCAATCAATCTCAAAACGACGTAAAATTTTAACTAAATGTAACGTGCAATCCTTAACTCAAATTTGCATTCAATACATGAGTTTTTGCTTTAGGATGTCGATGGCAAGTAGATCAAGCAAGGACCTTATGGTCTGCTACCGAAACATAATTAATTTTGTATACGGTCAGAATGGGCATGCGCTTCTTATGACTAATCGAGGTTGGATCAAAATAGGCATCGGTTCGGCCTCGTTATATCGAGCCTCAGTACGAATTTAGATTGCTGACACTTAATTCATAGATCGGTCAAGAACAAGATCAGCCAAGATCGAGACCAAGCGAAAAGAAGATCGAGCGAGATCGAAGGAGGTTTACCTAGTCAAGTAATGGTAAGCCGAAACATCTGTGATCGAACAAGGATCACGGCGGAAATCTTGGCACGTATCAAAATGAGGATGTCAGTTCCTATGTTGCCGTTAATGCAAATCTGGCCGTCGACCCCGAGAATAGCGTCCGCAGAGATGTTCGATCAACAACGATATTCAAAATGTTGCAGGCTTAACAAGCTGCAATAGCACAACTCCAAAATCAGAACCATGCACCAAGCAGGGTCGAGCCCGAGCCATCGTAGGAAGTTGTTCATAGGGCTGAATTGGTGTCAAGAAGATCAAACGGAAATGAACTAGGGACCGACCCCGCTATCATGAAGATGCTCGAGGAGCTGACAAAGCGATTTGAATCGGGGGAGAAGAAGATTGAAGCAAATGAAAAGAAGGTGGAAACCTATAACTCCAGGGTTGATCAAATTCCGGGGGCACCACCGATCTTGAAGGGTTTGGATTCAAAGAAGTCTGTGCAAAAGTCCTTCCCCCCGAGCGCAGTTCCTAAACCAATTCCCAAGAAGTTTTGCATGCTAGAAATTCCCAAGTATAATGGAACGACTGACCCTAACGAGCATGTCACTTCTTACACATGTGCAATTGAGGGGATTGATCTAGAGGACGATGAGATCGAGTCTATATTGTTGAAGAACTTCGGGGAGACCCTATCAAAGAGGGCGATAATATGGTACCATAATTTTCCACCTAACTCCATTGATTCTTTTGCCATGCTCGCAGATTCCTTTGTTAAAGCACACGCTGGGGCCATAAAGTTCAAGAGTAGGAAGTCGGACATCTTTAAGGTAAAGCAGAAAGATAACGAGATGCTCAGAGAGTTTGCGTCTCAGTTCCATATGGAACGCATGGATCTACCTCCCGTTGCCGATCATTGGGTCGTCAGGACTTCACTCAAGGATTAAATGTACGAAGCTCGGTGGCTTCACAATAATTAAAGCAAAACTTGATCAAATACCCAGTTGACACTTGGGCCGATGTGCATAATCGGTATCAGTCAAAGATTAGGGTCGAAGACGACCAGTTGGGAGCTCCTTCCGGGTCCGTTTATCCTATTAGGCCCGTCGACAAAGTCAAAAGGGATATTGACCGGGAGCCACGGTTAAACAGGGATTGTTACCAGCCATACAATGGATATCAGAGAAACAACGGGGCCTGGACGCAACCCCGTTCGAGGTGATAGGAGAAATGATCGAGGTCAGAGCTCTCGATGGCTCATGAGTAAGAATGGTTTTGACAAGAATGTCGAGCCCAAAGAAGCACCACGGCTGTCAGAATATAACTTCAACGTTGATGCGTCAGCTATCGTATCAGCCATCGGGCACATCAAAGACAGTAGGTGGCCTCGACTCTGCAAACCAATCCGGCCAAGAAAAATCCTAATCAAATGTGCAAGTATCATGACATCCATGGCCATGGAATGGAAGATTGCAGACAGATAAGGGAGGTAGCCTGGTCGTTCAACGAGGGGCACCTTCGGAAATTCTTAAGCGATCGGGCTAAGAACCACTTCAAAAATAGAGATTCAAAAAAACAAAACGAACAAGAGGAGCCACAACACATGATCCACATGATTTTAGGAGGGGTGGATATTCCTCAAGGACCCGTATTTAAGCGCACCAAGGTGTCGATCACAAGGGAAAAGCAGACTCGGGATTATATACCGAAAGGGACCTTGTCTTTTAATGACGAGGATGTAGAGGGGATCGTGCAACCCCATAACGACGCGCTGGTAATATCTGTACTTATGAATAAGACTCAAGTTAAACGTCTTTTGTTTGATCCAGATAGCTCGGCCAACATCATTCGATCGAGGGTCGTAGAACAGCTCGGCCTACATGATCAAGTTGTGCCCGCGGCCCACTTAACGGCTTCAACATAGCATGTAAAACTACCAAAGGCGAGATAACTTGGCTAGTAAACGTGGCCGGGACCATCCAATAAACGAAGTTCCATGTGATCGAGGGCGACATAAGGTATAATGCCATGTTCGGGAGGCCATAGATCCATAACATGAGGGCAGTACCCTCAACCCTTCACCAGGTTCTGAAGTTCCCGACATCAGAGGGAGTCAAAACGGTCTATGGGGAGCAACCCGCTGCCAAGGAAATATTTGCAGTCGACGAAGTGATACCAATATCGGCACTCCTATCAACAAAAGGGTCAGATTTAAAGGGAAAACAGGAGGGCGAATAGCTACCACAGACACTGGCCTCTACCCAATCAGAGAAACAAGGGATTAACGAGGATGATGACTATGGGGTCCCTCGATTCTTCATAGTACCTGATGATTCTTACGCCACCAAGTCGACAGTCGAAGACCTGGAACAAATCACATTGACCAAACATCAGCCCGAGTGAAAGGTATACCTGGGCACGGGGCTAGCTCCCGGGCTCAGGGGAAAACTTATTCAATTCCTTAAAACTAACATGCATTGCTTTTCTTGGTCCCATATCGATATGAAAGGGATTCCACTGGAAATCACCACACATAAGTTAAGCATAGACCCAAAGTTCCATACGGTAGAGCAAAAAAGAAGACCCCAATCTGAGGTCAAACATGTTTTCATCAAAGAAGAGATAACCAAACTTCTTAAAATAGGATCCATTCGGGAAGTAAAGTATCCTAAATGGTTAGCGAACATAGTAGTAGTCCCTAAAAAGGGAAATAAACTTAGAATGTGTGTATATTACAAAGACCTGAATAAAACATGTCTCAAGGATTCTTTTCCTTCGCCTAATATCGATCGTATGATTGATGCCACGGCTAGCCACGGGATTCTCAGTTTTCTCGATGCCTATTCCAGGTACAACCAAATACAGATGAACCCAGAAGATCAGGAAAAGACCTTGTTTATCACTAAGTACGGCACCTACTGTTATCGTGTAATGCCATTCGGACTAAAAAATGCTGGTGCAACTTATATTGATGGAGGTTGATGCGAGACTAAAATTCATAGTTTAATATGTAATATACCTTACATTTGAGGTGCGATAATGATAAAAATACACTTTTTATGTGCTTAATGGAGTTTATTTCATGTGTAGGTGAATTGGAGATGGAAACGGAGCTAAAGGGATGCAAATACATCGAAAAATACGCGAAAGGAGACACCCGGGCGACAGAGCCCTACAGCCTGACCCTACTTGGTGTTAGCCAGGCGTTAGGGCTGAAACAACATCCCTAGCCTGGCGTTAGCCAGGCCTTTGGGTCCAAACGCCCGGGGTTCCCAGTTTCGGCCAAATACGAGTTTTGACGAGTTTAAGTGTTTCCCGGTCGAAATAGAAGTCCCCTACACGGTTAGGGTTCGCCCTAAACATATAAATAGACCCCTAAAACACAACTACAAGAGATTCGGAAGGTATTCAAAGGATTCAACAGAAGAAATCATTGGAGTGCCAAAACATTGATTTCTACATCTAGTATTCATTACTTTGTATTTCCATTATGCAATTTCTTTTAGTTTTGATTTTCAATAACATGAGTAGCTAAATTCTTTAGTCTAGGGTTTTGGTAGAACCCGTTGGGGATGAATTCATGGTGATATTAATATATTTTGGTTGATTAATCTCTTTTTGTTTAACTACGTTCTTATTGTAGTTGATTGAATGAGCTCTCGATTAACTCTTCCTATTTATTATATATCTACTTGAGAGAGAGTGCATATTTAGGTAGTTATTTTT
>ML386679.1:0-28218 GCA_005239525.1 Nicotiana knightiana | reverse complement strand
CCCTTTATTATCATTGTTACATTAAATTGTTAGTTAATTGCTAGTTTATTATTATTGATTGTAGAATTAGTTAAACATCACCAAATTGATATTCAAAGTCTTGAGAAACTTGATTTAGCAACAGTTTAGTATTTTATAGACTCAATTGATACGTAAATTCCCTGTGGGATCGACTCTGGGCGTAATACCCCGGATTATATTTGCAACGCCCGCTTAGTCTTCTACAAGACATAATTGAGCGTGATCAGAGGTTTATATTGATGACATGTTAGTTAAGTCCCTGCGAGCAGGGGACCATTTGAAGCATTTTCAGGAAACTTTCGGTATACTCTAAAAAGATACAACATGAAGCTCAACCCAGAAAAATGTGCATTCGGGGTCAGCTCATGCAAGTTTCTTGGCTTCACGGTATCCAATCAAGGAACCGAGATCAAATTTCTCGGCTTCATGGTATCCAATCGAGGAATCTAGATCAAACCCGATAAAATAAAAGCTATCGAGAACATCATGGTAGTAGACAACTTAAAAGCCGTACAGAGGTAAACGGGGCGCATAGCCGCCCTAGGGCAATTTATTTCAAGATCCTCAGATAAGAGTCACCAATTCTTCTCGTTACTGAAGAAGAATAATAACTTCACTTGGACTCCAGAATGCCAACAGGCCTTGGAGGAGCTAAACCGATACTTATTGAGCCCGCCGTTGCTTCACACGCCAAGAGTGGATGAGCAGCTTTACTTGTATTTAGCAGTATTGGAGATAGCGGTAAATGGATTCTTGGTCCGAGAAGAACAAGGTACACAATTCCCTATCTATTATGTTAGTCGGATCTTAGGTAAGGCCGAAACCAGGTATCCCCATCTAGAAAAATTGGCGCTCGCTTTGATAAGCACCTCTAGGAAACTAAAACCATACTTTCAATGTCATCCCATATGTATTGCAACAACTTATCCACTTCGAAATATTTTGCATAAGCCTGAACTTTCCGATCGGTTGGCAATATGGGCCGTAGAAATCAACGGGTACGATATTGAATATCGACCCCGAATAGCCATCAAGTCTCAAATCTTGGCAGCCTCCGAGGTTGAAAGAGAACTGTTAGTAAAATTGGGTACATCCTCGGGAATCTGGACCCTCTTTACGGACGGTGCTTCGAACATAAAAGGGTCCGGAATATGCATCGTGCTAAAACCACCCACAAGTAATGTAGTTAGACAATCTATCATAACTACAAAATTGACTAACAATGAGGTCGAATATGAGGCCATGATTGCATGTCTCAAATTAGACAAAGGATTGAGAGCGGAGGTCATGGAGGCCAAGTATGATTCCCTCCTCATGGTGAACCAAGTTAACGGGACCTTTGAAGTCCGAGAAGACCGAATGCAGAGATACTTGGATAAGCTACCGGTAACTCTACACCGATTCAAGGAATGAACCTTGCAACATGTACCTCGAGATCAGAATAGTAAGGTCGATGCCCTCACAAACTTAGGGTCAACGGTCGAAGACAACAAACTCAATTCGGGGGCTGTTGTACAACTCATGAGATCGGTGATCGAAGAAGGTCATGTCGAGATAAATTCCACAAGTTTGACTGGATTGGAGATACAAATACTTAGAGTATTTAAAGAATGGAAAGCTCCCATCAGATCCAAAGGAGTCGAGAGCTCTGCACACAAAGGCATCACGATTCACCTTGTCCGAAGATGGAATGTTGTTCAGAAGTATGTTCGATGGTCCATTAGCGATATGTCTAGGACTAGAAGATACCGAATACGTTCTAAGGGAGGTCCACGAGGGCACTTGCGCAAATCATTCTGGTGCTAAATCATTGGTCCACAAAGTGATCAGAGCTGGATATTATTGGATCGACATGGAGAAAGATGCAAAGGAGTTTGTTCAAAAATGCGACAAATGCCAAAGGCATGCACCAATGATTCATCAACCCGGGGAATTACTCCACTCGGTTTTGTCCTCATGGCCATTCATGAAATGGGGAATGAACATCGTCGGCCCTCTTCTATCGGTCCCAGGTAAAGCTCAGTTTATTTTACTTATGACTGATTATTTCTCTAAGTGGGTTGAAGCACAAGCTTTCGAGAAATTCAGGGAGAAGGAAGTCATAGACTTTATTTGGGACCACATTATATGTCGATTCGTCATGCCGTCCAAAATTGTGTACAATAATAGGAAGCAGTTTATCGGCAACAAGGTGACCAAATTTCTCGAGGATCACATGATCAAAAGAATAATATCAATGCCTTATCATCCCAGCGGGAATAGACAAGCTGAATCGACCAACAAAACCATCATCCAAAATCTTAAGAAGAGACTAACCGACGCCAAAGGAAAATGGAAGGAAATCCTACCCGAGGTTCTTTGGGAATACCACACAACATCGAAGTTTAGTACTAGGGCTACCCCGTTCTCATTAGTTCATGGTGTCGACCTCTAATACCGGTCGAGGTCATACAACCTAGCATCAGGTTCCGATATGCAATGGAAGAGTCTAACGAGGCCATGAATACGAGCCTAGAATTGTTGGATGAAAAACGTGAAGCCGCCCTCATCCGATTGGCCGCCCAAAATAGCGTATCGAGAGATAATACAATTGAATAGCCAATCTTCGACATTTCAACGTCGGGGACTTGGTGCTAAGGAATGTCACCCTCAACACCCAAAATTCGAACAATGGAAAATTGGGTCCAAACTGGGAAGAACCGTACCAGATTCTCGAAGTCATCGGAAAAGGGTCCTACAAGATCGGAACGATAAATGGGGAACGAATGCCGAGCAACTGGAACATATCACACCTAAAACGATACTACTGCTAAGGTATGCCCCCCCCCCCTCCCCTCCCCTCCCCTTCCATTTTCATTTTTTTTAGGCTTACACTTGCAGGTGGTCAACAAGAATCGATGGTGGATTTTTCATCAAACGAAATGAAGTTTTTAGGTCTGAAAGCACCTGTTGCACTCTTTTTCCCTTAGACCGGTTTTGTCCCAAATGGGTTTTTCGGCGAGGTTTTTAACGAAGCAACAACGAATCGTGCTAACTTAGAATCAAGCCCGATTACGAATTGGCACCGAAGGTCAATTCAAAAATATCCGAGGTTCCTTTGCAATCAACACTGGGGGGCCTACCCTCGGATATACATTATCTTCGAATATCAAGGAAGCTACTTCATAAAAGAAGGGTCTCGATAGATAAGATTTATTGTAAGGGCCAACGGTCAGAACAAACCGTGCCCATATAGATTGATCGAGCCTTGACTTAAACATGTACGCATGTATAACTATTTTGATCAAGAATAAAGAGAAGTACTTTCGTTGCAAACATCTGATGTTTAAATTTTTTCCTCTTTACGTCTTTTGAAGATCTTCGTACTATAACGAGCTTAAGGGAAATACTTAACTAAAACGCGAACGATCGCTCCCTCACTTGGGGACAAAAGACCTAATAAACAGCTCCCCGATCTCTATAAACCATGGCCACCCCCACTCGGGGACTATAATCTCGGGCTAGTCCAAACAAAATGGGAAAATAAGCCCAATGGACAGATCCCGAACTAAAAGACTACGGACAATTTAACATGACTCGGAGACGTCCGAATTTTGTAACAAATAGGCCTTTGAATTCTTTCATAACCGGTTCTAAAAAGGCTACCCACGGCAAAGCACAAACTAAAAAAATCTTCGAGAAAAGCTTCAATAATATCGAGCCCCAGAAACTCTAATAAATGCAAAGGTTGTTCTGATCCTCGAACACTTCCTTATTATTTCATGATAATGCATTTTAACCTTTGTGATTATAAATTACAAAGAAAAAAAGAAGTAAAGGCTAAAGAGCCGAAAGGGAAAAGAAAAACCTTGTATTCATCATAATATTCTTTACAAAGCCCAAATCGGCCAAGTACAAAAAATTATACAACGGCCCAAAATGGCCTCAGAAAAAGTACAAAAAGAAAAGAACAAAAAATATACTAAGTCCTAAGAGGCTTGTTCCCCATCGGAAGCAGCATCGCCGTCCTCAGGACCTTCTCCATATTCAAATTCACTGAGGCTATTGGAGTCATCCTCGGGGAAGGCCAGCTTCCGAGCTCAATTTTCTTCTACGCGGGCATTATCGACCTCAACCGCAATATTGAAATCCTGGGATTGAGCATCCTAGAAGGATTCCCTCCAAGCTTGCCACTTTCCATGATCTATCATGCTTCTAGCCTTGGTTTGGATGGCCTCGACGTCGATTTTGAATTGGGCCACCTTTTCATCAGCTTTAATGTCGGCCCTAGCCACCTAGGACTTAGCCTCCTCGAGCTTGTTGGCGTCTGAATCCAGCTGAGACTAAAGATCTTTGATATTTTCGGTCTACACCGAGTCTTTCTCTTTTGCATCTCGAAGTCGAGTCTCGGCCGAATCCAACTGTGCTTGGACGATCACTTTCATCGCGGCCAAGATATCCATGCTTCTCTTGAATGCCTCAGCTCAGCCCGTATCTCCTCCACTTGTTTGTCGAGCCGTCCGATCAACTCAAGCCTCTGTCAGATCTGTAGAACCGATTCATTAGTCGTTATCACTATCTCAGCTTCACTATCATGAAGCATTCGGAATACCTGTTCGGCCATGTCAGTGTGCTCGTCCCGAGCCGCAACCAAATCGGCTTGGAGTCTTTCATTGAGGACACTATAAGTGTCATTTTTCTTAGTAAGGCCCCGAACCTCGTCCTTATGCTCCTCTCGAAATCTGAGGAAAGCATCGTGATGCAATACCTAATCCTACAAATAAGGAAGAAGGTGTTAAGAGTAGTCTACAATTCTAAGTATAAAAGAAGTAAGAAAGAGATTCTCGAAGATTACCTGATTTAGAGTGTGTTGAGCCTCGTTGAACAAGCAGACATCCCCCACATCGTTCATCACAGCTGGGTCCTCTTCGGTCACCAAGACTCTCAAATAGCTGGCAACCCCGATAGGGGCGGAGAAGATTCGGGCATCCTCCGAGACAGTTAGCACTAGATGTCGTTTATGGTCGAGTTAACGCTCGGAGTTGGGGATTGGTCCACCAACCTTGAGCTTGATGAAGATCCCGTGGCACCTAGTGATGGTATTTTCTTCGGCCCGGTAAATCACCGAATCACGTAATTTCCTTGGAGGTAGTAGCTTCGAGCCCATCGAAGAAACCTTGGATATCAAGCCGATGACTATCCAGCATGCTGGCCTCTTGAATCATGGTGTCCGAAATTTGGGGGGATTCCGAAATGTCAACAACCCCGAGCTCGAACCCAGGGACTTCTTCCCTTGCTCGGGGAGCCTTGTCCCTGGACTCTCTCTCCCCGGTCTTAAATGGGGACGGGGCGGCCTCTATTCTCTGTGATCCAGGGATCTCGGCCGAAGCCCTTCATCGACTGCCTCCGGTTCGAAGGGCTTTTGTACCGAAGAAGTAGCCCGTGCACAATCCACCAGCTTGGAATTTTCTTCTTCTTATTTATCTTTGGACTCATTCCTTAGTCGGCAGATTGAGTCCAAGTATATGGCGACGACATCCACCTTGGGCTTACGAGGTTTCCTCGCTGGTCTTTTCCTTTCCGATCCTAGGGGACTCGGATCCCTTTTTCTCTTTCTCTCTTTGGCCGGCTTTGGAGCTGATGGTTGGGGAAGGATCTCATCATCACCAGAAGTAGGCCTCATCACAACATCCTTCCCGAGACCTGCAAAAGAGAGGGAGATAGGTTAGTTTGAGAAAAGGCTGAAACAATGAACAATTTGAAACAGAAACTTACCATGGTTGCGGGCCTCCCATCGACCCTTTGATAGCTCCATCCAAGCACGTTCGGAGTAAGGCCTCTGAGAAACCAGAACCTCGACCCATCGCTTCAATTCCATAACCGGGTCCGGCATCTGGTCCACAACTGTAACATCGACACAGAAGTGAGGAAAAATAGAAGGAAGTGAAAACGGCAAAATAAGCATCCAAGGTAAAGACACTTATGTTTCAAGTTCCACCTCTCTGGGTTAGTTATGTTATGAACACACTTAAGATTTCGGAGTATTATCCATGCAGCATATATGTTGACAATCATACAGCTGTAGAAGACTCCGATATAAGTTAAAAGAAAGAATTGAGCTCAGGTCATAGACAAAAGATTGGATTGTTACAAGATTGTATCATGGATATTTCATAGCGACCATGAAGGGCTAAAGTAATAACTTATACCAGGAGCCACATATCGGAAGATAGCTTAAGCCTACATAAAGGCTGATCAGAAGGAAGAGGAAACTAAAGAGTTACATCAACGAAGTAAATCAGGAGTCTGATTATTAGAACCAGAAAATTACAGACATCATGATTGAGAACATCTAAGAATCACTCTTAATATCAGAGGCACAAGAGAGATAGTATAGTAGCCATATTTTATAACGGCTCTATAATAAAGACAGTTAGATGAGTACCATCCTTATAAGAAGTCAGTATGAAGCTCCCACCGGATTGTGTATGCACCAAAGGCGCAAATGTTATAATAAGAGCTTCAAGTTGTGGATGTGAATTATACCTATGTGGAAGGGAGGTCATGAAAGATATAGAAGATATGGTACGAGATTTTAAGGCAAAGTTAAACAATGTACGAGATACTCAGATGCAGAAGGTTCGGAATAGTCCATACTTCGGATAGAAGGCTAGAAGAGAGGGGATTTAGTATCCAGGAATGACAGCAGTGTCGTCACTAGCATATCTTCCAGCCTATGGTTTCTAGGTACTAAGAGATCTAGTCAAGAGAGCAAAGAAGAGTTGGAGACGATGTGATGTCTCGCTTGATACTCCAGAATAACATAAAAAAATCTATGGTGCAAGCAAGTTGAAGGAAGGTGGCGAATAATATAAATAGATATGTATAGGTCGCAAGCTAAAGTATGGTAAAACGACAAGGTTTTAGAAAGACAGGAGTAAGAATAAGAAAGGGCAAGTGAGAAGGTGACGAGAATGGATAAGTCCTCAGTATTAAGCCCATGAAAAAAAGAAGAGCTGATAGTTTCTCTAAGTTATACAAAGATCAGTATAGCCTGAATGAACTCAAAGGAGTCTAAGACTAATGGCATTTAGAAGAGATGGAATGTTGCCCTGGCAGTAGAATGAGGGTGTAATTGTGATAGATAAAGGATGATGTTTGAGTCTTCGATTAAGTAATGATTTAAAGAAAAAAAGGAGGATTTCATAAATTTTACGGGATTAAAATACCCACATAAAGTGAATCACATTGGGATGTTATGAAATACGGTTATTGAAGTATAGTATCGCCCCCAGGTGGATCAGAAAAATCAATTCAAATGTTCCTCAATGCAAGTGAGCCCTAGTGATTACGTAAGAGGTTTCAAGTTAGCAGTTATAGATTGTAGATAAATATTGAGGTGAATCAACAAGGGATGGATAAAAGTACAAATTATGAGATGATATTAAGCCATTAGTCTTAAGGATAAGTAACGAGAGTAACCTTGAGTTGGTAGTAGACCTCAGTAACGATAAATCCAAGTAAGACTTATGGTATAGTATGGCCTACTTAGATGTAGTAAAGCTAATGATGCCCAGAGGGACAACTTGACACAATTTAGTATATGTTCACAAAGTGAGGCCTAGAGATTGGCTAAAAGATGGAGGAAAGAGGGGAGAAGAGTCGCATAGGCGCACATACAAAGTTAGAGTCGTACACGCTGCATGATAGAAGGTAGAAATAATTACGAGATTAGAAGGATTTCGACTACACGTCGTGGTGTGAGAAAGAGGCTTAAAGGGGGGAATGCCCTGGCATTTGGATTTATTCAAAGAACAATTGCCTAAATGGCAAGGAGAATATTAAAGTATTCGCAACAGCTATGGGTTATGAGAATGATAAGTGCATCAGTCAACATTCGAGCACAAATATTCCAGAGGGGGGAATGATGTTACGCCCGGCAGTACTACGTCGATGTTATGCCCTGTAGTATTATATTACGACGATGTTACACCCGGTAGTATTGTACGTTGAACTTGTCGTAAGATAATTGACCTCAGTCTAAGGACAAGATTATTTAGAGATTATAAGTATTATGCTATTTCAAACAAGTTCGTGAAGGTGAGAGGTAAGAAAATTGAAGAAAATGAGTTTCATCAATGTTTGTCGTTTGAGATAAAATACGGTCCGAGCTACAATACCCGATATTTATGGACTAGTGCCATATAAGGTACCGCATGACGTAAATAATAAGTTGTACAAAGTGTGTTTAAAGTGAATAGTATTTTAAGTAATTTGAGATAATTCCTAATTATGTGAATAATTGGGTAATTATTGGTTAATGGGAGATTAACAAATTAATTAAGGAATTAAGTGGATAATATTGGATAAGGACTAACCCCTTAACGTGGCAGCCCAAAAAGTCACAACACATGACTCTTAAATCATTCTTCAAGGTGGCATTTTAAGAGATTTAGGTGGCCAACTAAACCACAAAGTAGGGCCCACTCCCAAAGATTAAGAAAACCATTCTAATTCATTTTTTGAATCTCTACAATGACAAGGAAGCTTCAGCAACTCATTCAAAATGTTATCAACTTAGACTTTGCTACCAAAAATCATACGAGCCTACGTAATATTATAGCAACGGGATTTTGCGATTCTAAAAGAGTACAATGCAATCTTTCTCAAAGAATATCATACGGATATTCCCCTACTTCGATCCACCGTTACTTATCGCTATCAACGCGTGTTGGAGGGATTGTCAAGGTAATCGGTTCAGGTATGTTAAGGCTATCCCTTCTTTCTTTGGCATGATCCATACAGTACAAACGAAACGAGTAAATGCATAATTTCCATAAATGACTTTATTCATAGAAATACTAGAGATGCATATGTTCTTGATTCCCCATGTGTCCTATTATACTATCATTTGTTGATGGGTCTCCAAAAGATACATGAGTTGATAAAGTTTATTTCATGACATTAACCAAAAGCATAATGGTCGTATGACGTTACGAGGGATTTTATTGACGTACTTCTTATGCATTGCATTCATTTATACATGTGCATTGACCCATGACTAGATGGCGTTATATACACGTATATATATGTATATATATGTATATGGGATATGAGAAAAGGTTACGACGTTATATACGCACCACCTGATCAACTGGTATACGTTGATGATTTTGCCCACAGTGGTTGAGATGATATGATGGGATGCCCTCAGAGGCTTGATGATGTTATGAACATATGTACCTATGCACGACATGACATTCATATGTATATGCATGACACTATAAGTATTTTCTGATCTACAGAGTTATCAGATTTACAGGTTAAGTCATTTACTCCATGTCTTTTATATACTTATTTATGTGCCTTACATATTCGGTACATTATTCGTAGTGACGTCCTTTTGTTGGGGATGCTGCATTCATGCCTGCAGGTATAAACAATCGGTTTGATGATCCCTCATAATAGACGAGGTTAGCATTCAGCGAAGGACAATAAGACTCCACCTCATTCGAAGTGCGGCCGAGTCTATGAGTAATCGTGTCAAAATTTTGCTACAGGCTTATGGATAGGCTGGTACCCTGTCCCATTTGATATCAAATACTCTTAGAGACTTTGTGGACAAAGGTTCATTTTGTACAGTATGTCAGAGGTCTTGACGGCCCATATGTATTCTTGTTTTTTTTTAAAAGATGGTTCATTTATACATTGATTTCCCACTTATAGTTATACATTACGAGTTGTGGCCATGTTGGCCCAGTAACCAATGATATTACGATAAGAAAGATATGTTACGTTGGTACTCGGTTGAGTAAGGCACCAGGTGCCCGTTGTGACCCTTTGGTTTGGGTCGTGACACATACCATAAGTAGGACTCCTCTACTATATAAAGGGGGCTTAATCATTTGTAAAGAGATGAGATTCACGCAATTCAAAGCAATATACTATTCTTTAAGCTCTCAATACTTTGTTATTTTATATCTCATTCTGCTCATTCCTTTGGTTCAAGGGTAACATGTCTCGAGGGCCAAATCTGCACGTCTTATTTAGTTTGCTTTATTTTCTTTACAGTCAATTTTCAATATCAATTCACATATTTTCTCAGTTTGTGTCAAGTGATATCACATATCCTTAAAACCACATATAAATTCAATTATTATCCGTATTTAGGGGAAACAAATTCCTTTATGTTAATTTAATGTTTGGTTCGTCACATTCTCCTCAAAAGAATATAAAATTTTCCTGAGCTATTTTATGTAATAGTATAAGATAGTAATCAAAATATTGCAACAAAATGTTTTCATGATATGGAACTGATGAAAAAGCATTAGAAACAACTAGAGATTTATGAAAGTGCATAACAAGGAATTCCAACGAATCATAATGTTTCCTACTATTTTTACATCGCAAACAAAAGACATGTAGATGTTATAAGTCTAATCTTGTTCCCTTGGGCATCTGAAAGCGACAAATAGGGCAAAAATGGCTTGTCTCTAACCACTTGGTAATACACTCTCCATGAAACATATGAGTACAAGGCATGCAAAGTATGTCATCATCATCAGATTCCTTCACAAGTTCATCTAGACACACTACACAACATTCTTGGTATTTTTCTTCGTCAATCTCCATCTTCTTTAGTAATTTCATTGATGACTTACTAGCTGGAACCATACGATATTGTGATAACCCTATTTCTTCTTCTGGAACCAAATTCCTTCCCATACAAACATTCACCAATTCTAAATGCACACATACCTCCAACTTTCGACGTCCCTTGTTTGAATCATGTATAATGAGATGACGCACCTGACTCATTGTATTTTGTATTACAAAGTTGCGTTCATCTTGAAACTCGACACTGTTCCAATTACCTATAAGTTTTGAAATTTCTTGGTACAATCTGTCGTCCGACATGTAAACAGAATGGGTGAAATAAATATTCGTTGGTGTGGTTTCCTCTTGCCACCTACGTAAGAGCAGTGGTTCTTCAACTTCTTCTGTCAACAAAATATAATGTCGTTTACGTAAGGAAAACTGAATGCCTAAAAGGGGTAAAGAAGAAGAAGAAGAAGAAGGAGGATTAATGTTAGGAGTGATGAGTTGTCTAATGCTGTGGTTTGATGTCAACAAGTGCCTGCAGCATACAAAGTTTCTGATCGACATATTGGAAAATCAACCAGAAGTGTGTTTCAGGTTTACTTTGGAAAATTAAGGTGCTTCAATCTTATTTATACTTACTACTTTTGACAACAAACTTTGGAACCTAATTTGATTTTTATATGAAACGCGCTTTAATTCCGTATCCAAGATGGAGAATGAGTTCACCATTAATTGGTTTGGAAACTATATATATGTAATTATATAACGCATAGGAATAGGAAAAAACAGCAAATCGCGACTACGCGCTAAGTCACTATTTTCAAATTTCCAACATACATTCCAATCGCGACTATGACAACAAATTCCCAACACAAATAAAAAAATACTAAATTCAATAGTAACAATGTCCGAGTTTAAAAGTTCTCCAAGACGAAGCTTACCAATTCAGTTGTCACATTTGAATGCCAAACAATATCCATGAACTTCAACTTCTATTCTGAAGTTGCACTTTGAAGTGATAAGAACTTCAAATCCCGATTCTCAAGTTGCACTTTAAGTGAAATAATAGAAAACATCATATTTGATTTTGAAGTTATACTTTAAAACAATATTAGAAGCAACTTCAGATCCGATTCTGAACCTAAATTTGTAACTTCATATGCAAATTCTGAATTGTTTTATGAAATGGGTAAATTTGTTTTTAAAAAAAAATACTGATAATAATAATCAACTTGGAGTACAGCTTAAACGGTGACCCAAAATCGTATATTGTGCACTTCCTCCAGTCCTAAGCCATGTAGTTATTAACCATATAATTACGGGATCTTTACACATATAGCTCGCCGGATTTATTGTTTATATATTTTTCATAAATATACACTATTTATACATAATTATATATATAAATCATACATATAATGTACGACAACCGATTATTTTTAGTTTAAGTAATTATAGTAACGAGTATTTAGGTTAATTCTAAAAAAAAACATAAAATACATGGTATGATTAAGAGATTAAGAAAACAAATCAAAACCAAACAAGCGCGAGGTCTTTTAAATAATACTCCGTATAATAAGTGAAGGCGTCTACGGACGATGAAGGGTAGTTCAGTAATACTATATTTTGCCATTTCTCAATTGCAGCTCTTTCTATCTTCTCTCTTGGGTGTTTAACTGTCTGATACAATTGGATTTCGCACACTCTTTTAATTTTATATCGCTGACTCTACCTACCTAATCTTCCAAGCCTCAGTCTCACCTCCAAGCTCTCTTTATGGTAACAATGAAGACTAAAGGAAACATACTTTTGTGAAGCTCTCTTGGTACTACCATCCTTGCTCATTCTTAATTTTCCTGTCATTCTATTTCATGCATTTATTTATTTCTTTTTATTCATTTTGGAGGAATACTATATGCTAATTTCTATTTAAAAATATATAGATTTATCTTTCTTTTAATTTGGATCTTTTGAGTTTGCCTAGAGCAGCTTAGATCATTTTATATACATATGTTGTTTAGTGACAACACTTTGTTAGTTTCATTTTAGAAATTGGCTTATTCCCGTATAAATAGCGGAACTTCCTAGAGTTTTAATCTAACCTTTTCAAATGTATGTCTTCTTTGCAAATGGCTTCTTACATGTGCTTGTCTTTGTAACAACAACAACAAACCCAGTTTGATCCCAGCATGTGAGGTCTGGAGAGAGTAGTCTGTACGTAGACCTTACCCCTACCTAATGCAGGTAGAGAGGTTGTTTCCAATAGACCCCCGGCTCAGAAAGGGCGAGAAGAAGAAGAGGGAAGCAAGAAAGGAAGAAAGATGGAAAAGAAAAAAAGGGAGAGATAAAGGATAAATTGTACCAAATAATAGCAACAGGGAATATAATACCTGAAGCGAACAAAACTACATAACGTAATAAAAATCTAAGAATATAAAGGGACATGCATGCTACTAAGTCTATCGGTGAACACTATAAACTACCTACTAACGTACTACCTTAATCCTCGACCTCCACACCCTCCTATCAAGAGTCATGTCCTCAATGAGTTGAAGCAGCGCTATGTCCTGCCTAATCACTTCTCTCCAGTACTTCTTAGGCCTACCTCGACCCCTTCTCAAACTCTCCATGGCCAACCTCTCACACCTCCGTGTGCTTGTGTTTCTTAATTGAAATTTTGATTTGCATTAGCTTAACATTTGATAATAAACTGAAGGAAATAAATTACCTTTGTCTTACCTTTATTAAATAGAAATAATTTATAATGTGCTATAGTAATTGCTTCACGTTCATCCTATTTTTTTGTGTAGCTTGCGTCTTTCTAATTCTTTTAGTTACAGAATAAGCTTGATCCTAAAGCTGACAAGTGAAGAAGCATCTGAAAGAAAGGAAAATACTTATTGAGTAGGTTTTGCATTTAAACATATTTTATTTACTGCGAATCAAAAGCATTTATTGAAGTTCAACGAAGACATATTGGGGGGTTCAACTATAATGGTAAGCTAAAATTACAAAATTTGATCATCTTATAGAAAGTAGCAATGTAATTTTGTGATATGTTATACATAATTAACGTAGCTAATACATCATGGACTACTAGGTTCTAAACGTCAATACAGATTGACCCACCTTATTCATACATAATGTTTGCAACCCCTTTAGAGTCTAGTGAATGAAGACGTAGTGCTAAATTTTTACCGAATTCTCTATCTTCTTATCAACGCAGTGTTTTAGTCATGTTGTACTCTTACTACAGGTTTGATGTTGATCTTCAAGATGCCTCTGGCTCAACAGTTAGATTAATTGTGGGCGAACAAGAAGAAAAATACTATTCTGCTTCTAGAAACATTGTGTTCCTCAAAGGATGAAGCAACAACTATTCCCGAGCTACTGGCACTACGTACGGCAAGGTCTAAAAATGGTTGTCGATCAGAGGATTAATTAGCTTCTCCCACTGGAAGTGGACATTGATTCTACAGAGGTGATATTATTAATTATTAGAAAATCCAACACCTACGACTGCAGATTATTGTTAATGCAAATTCCAGCAACACAACATAGCTTCAGGCAAGCGGGAACATGCATGATGGCACATCTTTTATCGGAGCAGGGATCCAAGCCTGATGCCATTGATCATCCAATTTTTCTCCATCTGTGATGTTCTAAACGTCAATACCACACGAGAGAGGGTGATTTGTGTGGTGTCCGATTTTTGTGTGCATTAGTTATAGAAGGACCAGGTTCTTCTATGTGTTCCAACCTCTACTGTTTGCGGAATAATAAATACAGAAAATAAAGTACACAAAAGATTTTTACGTGAAAAACATCTGGCTCAAAAGGTGAAAAACCACGACCTACTTCCCAGTACGATTTTTCCAAACTCTTTACTAAATCAGTGAGCCAAACAACATTTACAAAAACTCTTTTGTAAACCTAGGATTACCTATAATCCCTTTGTGGCAAACTAGCCTCTAGCTATTTGCGACAAACTTCAAGTTAGCTATAACTTGAAACACATAGTACCTATTACAGACGCTTCTAGATAAAGTTGAAAAGGTACAAGTTGAAATCACCTACTACAAGTAATTAGACTAAAAGACAACAGTTGGAACTGGTTCTTCTATCTGGTTCAAGTAGCTTCAGAGTCGCACACTTAAATCTCACACGAACTGCTTACAAAATTGCCTTGCTAATTTTGCTCTTAATTCTTGCTTAACTTCTGCTTTTGTGTGTCACTGTGCAATAAGAACAATCTGCAATATATAGGATTAGTAGACGAGAGATTAACTAGAGTTCTAATGCTACTCTTCCTTGGTGGAAGAGTTCTAGTTAATCTCAACTCCTAAAATCCTTCCTTATCTTTGATTCTGTTCTTACTGAATAAGGAGTCCTTCTCCTTATCATTTTGCAATCTTTTCGATCAGGAGATATCTCTTATTTCTCAGATTTCGTTTATCTCCTGCATGTGCACCTCACGCGCCTTAACTCTGCATGTGTCTATGTCTCCAGTGATGGACCTGGTTCATCTTTGAGTTCCTTTGTCAAAATCATTCAATTTCTTGGGTCAACAAAGATTCAAAAGCACAAAGATTCTTCAGAGAGGATCTGGTTTTGATTCCAGAGGTTGGATCAGTGATGATGTTCTCAACAGGGTGAGAGATTTGATATCTGTATGGTTTCACAACCAACTGGTTACTTCTTGGCGTTCCTTCAGTGCCCTGTTGCTGTGGAACAGGATCAGGTACATGTTCCAATGAGGTTTGGAAATTGGTGTTGTTCAATTCCCCCTGTCATGTTGCCAGGGTGGGATGAACCTGTTCCATCACCTGTTCCTTCCTCCAGTGTTTCTCCAATTTGGACTGAGTTTTTGACCAGCCCAATTTCTTCATCCTCTTGTTCCTATCTCTCAAAATGAATGTTAGTTTCATCAAAAAAATACATGCACACTTTCTTCAACACACATAGTTCTTTTGTTATAAACTTTATAAGCCTTACTATGTGAAGAATATCCCAAGAATATTCCCTCATCACTTTTGGGATCAAACTTACCTAGGGAGTCTTTACCATTGTTGTGCACAAAGCACTAACAACCAAAAGCCCTAAGGTGGGATATATTTGGCTTTCTCCCTTTAAGTAACTCATAGGGAGTCTTCTCTACAAGTGGTCTAGTCATGCACCTATTTATGATATAGCACGCAGTATTTATAGCTTCTGCCTAGAAGCTATGGGATAGTTTATTAGAAAGAAGCATAGTCCTAGCCATATCTTCAAGTGTCCTATTCTTTCTTTCAACCACTCCATTTTTTTGTGGAGTTATAGGAGCAGAAAAGTTGTGATCTATGCCATGCTCATCACAAAAATTAGCAAATTTAGCATTTTCTAATTCAGTGCCATGATCAGACCTAATTGATGCAAGTTGATTTCCTAACTGTTTTTGAAGTTTTCTAACAAAAGAAGTAAACATGTCAAATGCCTCATCTTTAGATGTTAGAAACAATGTCCAGGTAAATCTAGAATAGTCATCAACAAGCACCATCACATATCTCTTACCACCTCTGCTTAAGGTTCTCATAGGACCGCAAAGATCCATATGGATTAGTTCCATCGTTCTGGTGGTACTTACTACTTTTTTGCTTTTGAAAGAGGATCTTACCTGCTTCCCCCTTGCACAAGCCTCACAAACTTTGTCTTTCTTGAACTAACTGTTAGGCAGACCTATCACTAAGTCCTTGGAGACTAGTTTGTTGAGTTGGCTCAGACTTGCATGTCCAAGTCTCTTATGCCAAAGGAAGGGATCACTGTCCAGCACACTTAAGCATGTTAATTCATTTTCTGAAAATGTGGACAGATATATGTTGTATATATTGTTCACACTTTTTCCCTGCAAAACAATTTTGTCAGTGATAAGATTTATTACAACACATTTTGTAGAGGTGAATGTTACCAAGTTACCTCTGTTACAAAGTTGTGACACACTGATTAGGCTATATTTCAAGCCATCAATCGGGTAGACATTCTCAATGGAACGTGTGTCATCTTTACCTACCTTACCAACCCTGATGATTTCACATTTCTTTCCATTTTCAAATGAGACATTTCCTCCTTTGAGGTCCTCAAGTGAAAGGAACTGGTTCTTGTTGTCAATCATGTGTTTTGAGCAGCCACTATCCATGTACCATATTTTGCTACTTCCTTTCACTTGAACCTACAAAAGAGATCAGGGGTTAGTCTTAGGAACTCAAACTAGTTTGGGTCCCTTTCTATAAGCAAAAGGATGAATTAATTTTCTTTTAGCCCAATTTGGTAACCAATTATTCCCTTGAACAAAACTTTTATTCTTTTGACTGGCCTGCTCTTTTGCATTGCATTCACTTTTGTAGTGACCAATCGTACCACAGTGGGTACAAATTTTGTTCTCAGTAAGGGTGAGGTACTTGCTTTTAGGATCCCGTTTAGGCAGTTTAATCTCAAAGACAAGTCCTCTCCTATTGCTACTATGATGTTTCTGTAGCCATGTCAAAGCATCGGAGGATCTGTTCCATTTACAAGTTCTATCTAGTTCATGCTTGACCTTACCAAGGTCATCCTTCAATTCTCTTATCTGTTCATCCTTCCTATACAACTCATCTTTTAGTTTACCTACGTTTTCTTCTAAGGTGAGTTGAGAATTGTTAGCTATCTTCTTACTAGTTCCTAGTTTCAGTTTTAGATTTTCAGATTTTAACTCTACGATATTTGTCTCAAGTGGATGAACCTGGTTCTTCAGAGCAGTGTTTCCACTCACAGTCTCACTTACTCTGAGTTCCAGGTTTTTGCACTTTGCTTTTAAAATTACACACTCCTTAGACAACTGTTCCTTTCCTTATTAATTACCTCAGATTCATCAATAAAGTCTAACAGTAATTCAGAGAGTTTTTCTTTTGACAAGAACTTAATCTTGTCTTTGAGATGAAATATACTTACCTCAGATTCCTCATCTGAATCACCAATTTCCATAAGTGCTTGTTCATCTCCATCTTCATCATCTGACTCCTCATCTAAACTTTCTCCCCAAGCAACGACCATAGCCTTTGTTGATACTTTGTTCTTCTTGGGATGAACCTATTCCTTCTTCCGGCTCCTTCGTTCAGTCCTTTCCTTTTTCCATTCAAATTTCCACTGAGGGCAGTTCTTGATGTGATGATCAGTCTTCCCACATTTGTAGCAGCCCTCATTAGTCATTTTTTCTGGTACCCTTGCCTTGTTGTAGTTTCCACCTCTTGAGGAGCCCTTTCCTCTCATAAGATATTTCTTGAAATCCTTGGTGATCATAGAGATTTCATATTCCATATCTGCTTCTTCAGTGATTCTCAGTGTCAGACTCCTTTCCTTCTTGGAAGCATCCATCTTCATTGTCTGCCTTCTAAGTTCATAGGCAGTAAGATTTCCAATTAGCTCATCCAGTTTGAGAGTTGCAATGTTCTTGAATTCTTGAATTGCAGTGATCTTGCTCTCCCAAGAGACTGGCAGAACCCTTGTCAAAATCTTCTCAACCTTGTCTTCCTAAATAAGAGTCCTTCCAAGAGATTTCAGCTCATTAGTCAATGTAGTGAACCTAGT
Organism: Nicotiana knightiana; assembly: GCA_005239525.1. Lineage (NCBI taxonomy): Eukaryota > Viridiplantae > Streptophyta > Magnoliopsida > Solanales > Solanaceae > Nicotiana > Nicotiana knightiana. Next base: position 10,017 of record ML386679.1, on the reverse strand, counting down.
GTACATCTTTTGAATGGTCTCTCCTTCCTTAATAGATAAATTCTCATGTTGAGAATATAGTAGAGTACCTCTGGATCCCTTCACTTAAGCAGTTCCTTCATGAGCCACTTGCAAAGTGTCCCAAATTTCCTTGGCAGTGGTACAACTTTGAATTCTGATGTACTCAACTGGACCAAGTGCACACACAAGCCACTTTTTGGCCTTGGCGTTTTTCTCCCACTTTCTCAAATCCTCAGCAGTGCAGTCAGCTCTTGTCATTGGCACATCTACTCCTTCAGCATTTGTCTTCATGGTGGCCAAAGGACCATTAGTAACAATATCCCATAGTTCGTAGTCTTCTCCAATTATATGGTCTCTCATCTTGTTCTTCCACCAAGAGTAGTACTGGCCATTGAAGAGTAGAGGCCTAGCAGTTGATTGTCCTTCCCAGTTCTCAGATGGTGCACTCATCTTGATCTTTTCCTAAGGTGTTAGCCTCTTCAAGGATAACCCGCTCTGTTACCAATTGATGTTCTAAACGTCAATACCACACAAGGGGGGAATGATTTATGTGGTGTCCGATTTTCGTGTGCACTAGTTATAGAAGGATCAGGTTCTTCTATGTGTTCCAACCTCTACTGTTTATGGAATAATAAATACAGAAAATAAAGAACACAGATATTTTTACGTGAAAAATACCTGACTCAAAAGGTGAAAAACCACGACCTACTTCCCAGTAGGATTTTCCCAAATTCTTTACTAAATTAGTGAGCCAAACAACATTTACAAAAACTCTTTTGTAAACGTAGGATTACCTATAATCCCTTTGTGGCAAACTAGCCTCTAGCTATTTGCGACAAACTCCAAGTTAGCTATAACTTAAAACACACAGTACCTATTACAGACACTTCTAGATAAAGCTGAAAAGGTACAAGTTGAAATCACCTATTACAAGTAACTAGACTAAAAGACAACAATTGGAACTGGTTCTTCTATCTGGTTCAAGTAGCTTCAGAGTCGCACACTTAAATCTCACACGAACTGCTTGCAAAATTGCCTTGTTAATTTTGCTCTCAATTCTTGCTTAACTTCTGATTTTGTGTGTCACTGTACGATAAGAACAATCTGCAATATATATGATTATTAAACGAGAGATTTACTAGAGTTCTAATGCTACTCTTCCTTGGTGGAAGAATTCTAGTTAATCTCAACTCTTCAAATCATTCCTTATCTTTGATTCTGTTCTTACTGAATAAGGAGTCTTTCTCCTTATCATTTTGCAATCTTTTCGATCAGGAGATATCTCTTATTTCCCAGATTTTGTTTATCTCCTGCATGTGCACCTCACGTGCCTTAACTCTGCACGTGTCTATGTCTCCAGTGATGGACCTAGTTCATCTTTGAGTTGCTTTGTCAATCTTCAAAATTATTCAATTTCTTGGACCAACAATCTGTTAGTTCAACTATATATTGTAAAGAGACAAATTTTGTTAGACTCATCCGATAAATTATGCACTAATTTCGCCAAATTAAATGTTATAAGGATTATTTTGTAATGACTATTAAGTTTTTGTAATCATACAATCTAAATTTCTTATTACGAAAAAATAGAATGAAGCAGCAAAGCCTTGCTAAACGACTCATACATGTACAAATTCTCAACACTAATTTCTCTTGGTTATCTTTTAGCTGGACAAATGCCGACCAATGATGTGAGGCATCTATCCGTGTACAACACCAGTACCGGTACAACCCATCTAGTTTGTAAAATAAAGAAACAATTATAAAAAAATATACATGACTTCACACCATAACAAAAAATGACCCATATTTTTAAGTTTTATCACACCTAGTTCATATTGTACATATTTTGAAAGCACTTGCAAATTGAAAATAGGTGTTCTTACAACCATTGCTTTCACTCTCTCTTCTTCTCACATCTTATACATTTGCTTCAAGGGGTCGTCCGCCATTGTTGCTTCTCCCCCTTATGTCACCTGGTTGCAATGTAATAAAATTGAAGAGTAGAAGTCCACCATTGAAGGTCATTCGAAGCTTTGCTTTCGAAAATAGGAGTTTTTTATTTTGTTAGTTGTTTGGATTGAGTGTTGTTCCAATTGATTGAAAATATCAAAAGGAGTTTAAAATTAAAATTTGAAGTGATTTGGAGTAGATTTGAGCCAGATTTGAGTTGAATTTCAGAAAAGACGCAAGGAAGAAGACGAAGTCAGTTTTTTGTATAACTATGTATAATCTTGTATAATAGTGTATATGAGTGTATAAACACATCTTATACACTATTATACACCTTTATACAAACGTCTGTAGACGAACTTCTTTCACGATTTTTAGTTACAATTCTTGTTCAAAACCAGTCCAAATCTCCCTTAAATGACTTCAAATTTTATATACGACCTCCTTATACTATTTCTAACAAGTCTAAATAACACTCACTCCAAATTTCTCACAAAATCAAATTTGAAATTTAAATCCACGTATTATGCTTGTTAAAAATTTAATTTTCACCACCCAAATAAATTTGGTTTGTTGAATTAATATTTGAGTCACCGTTACTGATTCAAAAATTAACTTAAAAGCTTGAGCAATCCTTTTTAAAAATTAAATAGTAATTTTCGAGAACCTATTGGAGTTGAATGTTGAGTATTAGCCTATTATTTTTGGGCTAGTTGGTTGTAAATTGAAAAATGGGCTATAAAATTGAAAAATAGGGAGCTCAATTGTTCTTATATGAAATTTTCCTAAAATAAAGGGTCCAAACAATTAGGAGAAATTTACCCGGAATACACCCTAATAAATACTTAATTAAATAAGTTAATGAATTTTAAAAAATTACATATCATACAACTTATTTTAAAACATACAACTACTTATATTCCTAATATCTCTCTTCATATTCTTCCACCTAGAAGATTTTATTATATATCTCTTAAAATTCTCTTGCCTAAAATGTATCTTATATATCTCTCTTGAGATTCTCTCACCTAACTACATTTATGCTCGTTTTTCTTTTTCAAAATCTTTTTGTTCTCTCTTCTTGTTGTGTATATGATTATATGTATTTGATATACCATTACTATATGTAAAAACCTATATTTCAAATAAATATAATATACAAATACACAAATATTATACCAGTATGCTAACATCTTATTAATCAATGATACATTAATTATTATATATTTAATATCGATGAATATATATTCCATATACTTAATTTTTAAACTTTCCTAGTATATGGAATATATATTCCCTATATATAAGTAATATATTTTACATATATACAATATACTATATACATGTGCTGTTCAAATAGATCAATTGGTATATTAAATATTATTTATTATAGTACATACAAAAATAGATTACGTCGATTAAGTTTTTGATCTGTAGCAGTTCCTGTATGCTCCAAATATTACATTTTTCTTTTACTCTACAAAAAAGTATGATACATGCCTTTTATTTTTACTCCGAATGGAATAGAACCATAGATCTAGGGTGTGTTTGGTGACGAAAAATATTTTCCGTAGAAGTAATATTTTCCAAAAAAATATTTTCTTGGAAAACAAGTAATATTTTAATTTATTTTTTGGTGTTTTGTACGCAAATAAAAAAAAATAACTTATCAAGAGTATTCATAAATAGTTTAAATACAATAAGCATGAAGTCATAAACTTTCGAACCAATAACCTTCCGAACCCACAAATTTCATAAACTTACGAACCGCTAAACTTTCAAAACCGCGAAATTTCGAACCTGTAAACTTCCAAACACATAAACCTCCGAACTCATAACTTTAGAACTTGTAAAATTTCGAACCTGTAAACTTCCAAACACATAAACCTCCGAACTCATAACTTTAGAACTTGTAAAATTTCGAACCTGTAAACTGAAAGATGAAAAAAATTAAAACTGAAAAAATATATATATAAAAAATCCCGGGGGAGGGGGGGCAGTGGGATGGGTGGTGCAGAAAGACGAACAAATAGAAATCTAAACATTACAAAAGAAAAAGTTAAAAAAAAAAGTTTTTTTGTGCGTGGGTGAGGGGGGATTGCGACGAAAAAAAAACTAAAATTTGAAAAAAATAATCCTCTTTGGAAAGAGGGGGTGGGATGAGGTTAGGTTGATGGGTGAGAATGTGGAGAAGGAGTTTTGAAAAATATTTTCCCTTCTCTTGATAAGGAAAATATTTTTCCCTAATTTTGTTGGAAAAAAAATCCCAAGATATAGAAAGAATCTGAAAGAAGGAAAACATACCAACATGGAGTACCTATCGTTGCCAAGGAATGATGCTTGGTTCATAATCACCATTTAAGGAAATGGAGAATTTTTAGGGATAATTAAATATGATTTATAGTCAATTTTCTTATTTACCGAGAAGGTAACACACTTGGAAGATATCTTCTTTATTTATGGTTATGTTGTAGAATATGTTATTTATTTAATAGTTATAGATTATAAAATATTTTATGATTTGATATGTAATTATGAAAATTTTCAAATAGGCGGAGTTTCCACTAGAACGGGATCACATACACGGGTCTATCAAATTAGTTTTCAAATTAAGATGGGCCCACTCATAAACAGTTGGTAAAATGAAGAATTGAGCCCAGTGAAGGTTGATGGAGGTTGAGATGCTTTTTTAAGGCAGATTTTTCATCTCTTTTTGTTTGGTACTGCTAATTATTGTCGGTGTTTCTTCTTCATCACATTTTCTATTCGTTCATTGTATAACTGGTGTATAAACACGGTATAATATGTATATTAAGAGGATAGAAATAAAAGAAATCATTTATACCATGTAATTAGTTATAAGCCGTATATAATATGTATATTTTAAGATAAGAGGAGAGATAGAGAAAATAAGTTCGTTTATATCTATTCTATCTATATAGAATATGAGAAGCAAAAGCACTACATTAACACAAGTGTCTTGACCACAAAAAGCAAAGTGGCAATGTAAAGACAAATTAAACTACTTTTCTAACTAATTTTTTGTTTGAATTAATTGGTTGTGTACTTGAATTAACAAATATCGATATCTTATAATTATCTATAAAAAATGAAAATACAAAAAAAATTATTCTACTTCTTCAAATTGGGGAGTAGTTTCAAGTTGGAGTTTTAAAATTATTTACAATAAAAAAACAAAAAAACAAAAAATATAAAACTATCAATTCAAATTGGAGAGTCATTTCTTCCTAATATAGTAATAGTAGTAGTAGTAGTAGTAGTGTGTGTGTCTATATATATATATATATATATATATATATATATATATATATAGAATAGGAGAAGCAAAAGCACTACATTAAGAGAAGTGTCTTAAACACAAAAAGCCAAGTGGCATTGTTAAGACAAAATAAAATTACTTTTCTAACTAATTATTTTTTGAATACTTTGGCCATTGTCAAATAGTTTTTTCCTGCGTATACCTTACTTACATCGACTTAATTGATTATGCTAACTAAATTATATTGTATATTGTTTAAGTAAGGTATACGAAGGAAAAACCTTACTTACCTTCAAATCCCTTAATTAAAATGATATTATTTAATTTTTCAGTAAATATAAAATAAGAAAATTAATCAAATATTATAGTAGAAATAAATGTATGAAAAGAGGCGGATAAAGATAATTTTATAATATTTATATTTTGAATTAATTAACAAGCAAAATATAAATAATACTCAAGAAAATTATTGATAAATTTAGACAATTGAAACATTTTAAACAATATAACATAAGTATAAAAATATATATATTTCCATAATAAGAAAATATATACGTATGTTCTATTAGAAGAGATATAATATCAAAATATTAAGCCAATTGACAAATTAATAAAAGTCACATTACTAAATGTATATTATTAAGTACTTGCTAATTTAATAAAAAATAAATAATTTATTTGATTACTATAATGTTGTATCCTTTGATTTTGTATAGATTTTATTATATTTAGTTAGACTACATTAAATAATAAAATAGTATAACTATTATTTATTAAAATATTATGATATATTAGATCATAATTTTATAAGATTAATATTCCGTCAAATTATCTGCACATTACGCGGATTCTAACACTAGTATTTTAGACAATTGAAACATTTTAAATAGTATAACATAAGTATAAAAATATATATTTCCATAATAAGAAAACATATACGTATATTCTATTAGAAGAGAAATAATATCAAAATATTAAGCCAATTGACAAATTATAAAAGTCACATTACTAAATGTATAGTATTTTAGTACTTGCTAATTTAATAAAAAATAAAAAATTTATTTGATTACTATAATGTTTTATACTTTGATATTGTATAGATTTTATTATATTTATTTGGACTACATTAAATAATAAAACAGTATAACTATTATTTATTAAAATATTATGATATATTAGATCATAATTTTATAAGATTAATATTCCGTCAAATTATCTGCGCATTACGCGGATTCTAACACTAGTATTTTATAATCAGTGTATAATCACAATATAATATTGTATATAATTAGTGCATATACATTAAATTACTGATCATACACTAATTTATGCATTTTTACACGTGTATAAATTTTCAAGAATATTTTCACTTTCCAATGAAGATCTGGTAATATTATTTGTCCCTTCATTCATCCAACTTTTTTCTACTTTGGATATAAATTTGTTGGAGATATTGATCCAATTGTTGGTGATAAACCCCTGGGGCTAGACAATTTATGACTAAATTTTGTTATGACCATCTGAAAGTAAACTATAGTAGTCGGCCTGGCTATTCATTTTTTTCCAAAGTATTATGAAGCCAAGAGTCTTCACTCTAATCTAAGATTAATAAAGATAGTGATTTTGTTTAAAAAATTTCAGATCATTAGTATTGTTTGTCACACCTCCTTTTCTCCGAGGGGATATAGGAGATTTTTCAATTAAAGTGACAGTAATCGAAATGGGATTATTTATTTCAGAGTCGTCACTTGGGATAATTTATGGTGTCCCAAGTCACATGTTTATTTTAAAATCTCAAATCAAGGAAAATGACTCTATTTTTGGTCTGGAAATACAAAAGACCGGGTAAGGAATTATGTTAACCCGTGAGAAGGTGTTAGGTATTCTCGGGTTCCGTGGTTTTAGCACGGTCGCTTTACAGTCATATACCTAGCTTAATTAACAGATTATTACGTGTTTAAGAACCAATGTGTACCTTTTACCGCTTTTAATTACTTGATTATTCGTAATCATGAAATTATCTTGAAACGAATCACGTGTATGTGTATTCGTTTTGTTTGGTATGTTAAGAATCATGTCACGCGTACGTTTACACAATTAATAACACTTTATTATTATCAAGATTGGTTGGCCAAGGTCGCGCAATCGCATACCTTGATTTATTTTGGGGATTGTGAGAATGCACAAGAGAAAAATCTATTATTAACAATGATACAATGAGCCATATATATAATACATATTCTACTCCTACTACATATGAGACTAAGACATATTCTACTCCTACTACATATGAGACTAGGACATATTCTACTCCTATTACATATGGGACTAGGACTATTTACACATAACTATCTAACACTCCCCCTCAAGCCGATGCATACAAATCATTAGCACCGAATTTGTTACATATGTAACTAATATGAGGACCAGTGAGAGACTTGGTGAAAATATCTACGGGCTGATCATTCGACATACAAGGCCGCTGAACTCCCCCTTAGCAACAAAATCAGGTGGTTGCTCATAAACAAAAGTTGGCCGAACAGTTGCCGGAAAAATTTGTAAATAGTGATACTAAGTTGAATTACACCCTACAAAATAGCTTCTAAAATACCACCAGAATACACAAACTTTTTCTAGAAATTACTGTTTGCGCATGGAAAATCAACGTCGAAAAAAATAAAAGTTGTCAGAATTTTAGTAATTTATATCGGTGGGCTCGGAATCACTGGACGAGTAAATTGTCCTGAAGAAGATTTGTCAAAAATGGCTCACACATGCCGGAAAAATTATTGTAGCTCGCCGGAACCCTACTGACTGGTTTTGTCGCCCCACTTTTCTGAACAAGATGATAGTGTTGGTTTTCGCATAACACTTATCGATGAGGAGATAACACAAATCAATCTTGAGTCGTCAATAAGAAAGACGCACGGTGACTGACTTTTTTGTTCCGATGGGACTGGAATTTCTAAACTTTGGTCGCACAAGGGTTTTGGATCTGATGGTGATACTGGTATATGCACAGTACCACTGTAGCAATGATGAACCCTATGAACAATATGAATTTGCCGGAAAATTGCACGAAAATGAGATCTTTCTTTCTGGAGGTCGCTGAATGACGCACAACGATAATTTTCTCACTGAAACTCTGATACCATGTGAGAATGCACAGGAGAAAAATCTATTATTAACAATGATACAATGAGCCATATATATATAATACATATTCTACTCCTACTACATATGGGACTAGGACATATTCTAATCCTACTACATATGGGACTAGGACATATTCTAATCCTACTACATATGGGACTAGGACATATTCTACTCCTATTACATGTGAGACTAGCACTATTTACACATAACTATCTAACATAAATCATAATTATGTCGCGCGAACGTATACATAATCACGATAATAGATTTAAAAAACACCTAACACACTTTAACAATGTTCATTATTCTTCCTACAATTTGAGATTATTGTAAGGTCGAGAGTATGGAATTATTGTGACAAAAGTGATGTACTCTAGTTTTATGAATAATAATTAAAAGTTTACAGTCAGTTGATCAAAATTGACATGCTTAAAATGATCGATTTGGCCTTATCATTTGCTGCCAACCAAAAATGTAGCAGCTGAATTAATCCTTAAGAAACCAAATCAACTTAACTATTGATCAAAGGCCCACTATCATTCTTTTAGTTCGGACCAATTCATTCAAAGTTAATTCTCATATTAATACAACCACCTTACCAAGAAATTGACTCATACCCCAAAAGATAGAATAAGACTAACCTTCAGTAATAGAACTCAAAGGGAACCAACAAATCAAAAACTATTACAAACAAATATCAATCAATTTCAAACACAAGTTTTAACACAAATAGAAGTAAATTTTCAGGCATTGACATTAAAAAAATAGTAGAATAATGGTTAGAGAATAGGACCCCAAGATGCTTCTCCCCCAAAAATTGAAACAAGCTACTGCCTATCGGACCAACGGACGTAGTTCTCCAACGGAACCTCGCCTTCGACCAGAGAATCTTGGCAACGTTGGAACTCGAACAAAGCTCGAATGCGACCTCGGCAACGACCTCAAACTCGATTGAAAATGGTGTTTTAACGGCTGGTTTTGAGCGTTATTTCAGGTGGGTTTGATAGCTGTTTCTGGGCAGAAGCTATGGTGGCTTTAGAGCTGCGTTTTTTGTGGCTTTTAGAACTGATTTTGGGAGGTTTTTCAGCTAGGTTTAAGGCATTTTTGGAGCTGTTTTTTGCTGCATTTGTAGCAGCTTTTTCAGCTGCTCTTTGAGGCCCGAGGTGAAAATGACTGGTCTTTTGGACTCTTAGATGGCGGTTGAGGGGTCAGTTTTAGGGCGAGTTTTGGATTATTTTCATCTTTGTTTTCTATCACGACCCCAAATCCTAAATTGATCGTGGTGACGCCTATCGTGGAACTAGGCTAGCCAACAATCACATATTTACAGTTTCTTTCCAAAACTTCCAACTCATTTCCCACATTTCATAAACCTATATAAATTTACTAAATCTATTAAGCAAAACAAATAGTTAAACAATCCAAAAACCATCCCCAAGATCCGCAGTCAATATGTCATGAGCATCTAAGGAATATACCAAAAAGTGTATTATTAATAACAAACCTCAGAACGAAGAACTAGGTGCAAAATAAGAAAGGGAAAACAGAGATGTGAGTACGTCAATTTAGTAGTAATGAAAATAAATCAAGTCTAAGCAGTAAGAAACACATAAAATCAAATCATCAGT
>ML386673.1:6266-58306 GCA_005239525.1 Nicotiana knightiana | reverse complement strand
CCATCATAAAACTCACATAAGGAAATATACACGGAGCTGAATCGCTCACTATTACACATTACCCAATATCGGTCACAAGCACGCTAAGTGCATAATACCATCTTGGGGAGACTGATAAGTGCAAAAACTCAAGCATGACTGAGGTGCGATATACATATATATACTCTGGATCTCAAGAGTTATCCTGCTCACATAACATCATCACTATGCGGGACCTCAATGCATACGAAATCATCAAGCTGTTTCACAACTCACACGGCACAATCACAATATCACATGAATTTGACAGAGACGGAACAACATCTGCTGCTCTAATACCTTTCCATGAAAAATCACTCTACTGAAAGGAACATGCCTAGCTCATACGGTACCCATAATCATATTTAAATCCATCCAAAAACATCGAGTCTACCTTGCTCGCACCGAACTAAGCTAATAGCTTTACCTGGGTCCACATTAACCCATTTCCTCTCATAATATGCAAGAACAACCATCATAGCCGGGACAAATACCCCACAATCCACAACCAAATGAACTAAGCGCCTTTCAGGCATAACTTCTCAAATAAACAACATTGCATTTCTTTATACTCAGTCCAAATCTTCAATCCATCAAGTGACTACATGTCACACTTATACAATCTTTTCGCGGCCATGCTTCCACAACCTTCCACACAAGGAAACAAGACACATCAAGAACCCATGACCAGGGTACAAAGCCTCTTCTGCCGAACATCAATCTCAGGTGACACTGAAGATAACACCAGCTTACTCTAAACTTTCAAATCCCTTTTTCTTGCTCTTCCGAGCTCATGACATCCTTATTAACATCGAACCGCAATCTCGATTCTTACTCCCAGTTACATACTGCTTACCTCACCTAACATGCCAATATGAGGTAGCGCAAGAATTCCATCATAAATTCTGTACCACCAATAGGGTGAACACTTCATCATATAGAAACCTTTTACTTAACTCAATTCAAGAGTACCATCTCAACACACGAGGGAAGCCCCACAATCACCCAACATGAAAATCCTTAAGTAGTAGCCTCTACCACTATAACCCTTCCAGGATCCGCCTACACCTGACAGGCCATAGCACTCAAATGCTTCAACATGAAATCCATTACGACGGCCGACAATTCCCGCACACACCAGCACAAACCATACGCATAACTTAATGGCATCAAAGGAACTGATCACTGCCGTAAACGTGCCATTTCAACCATGGCTAATCAATCTATCTTATTTTAATCATCTTCAATTGCTTTAGGAATAATAGCAACTTCCTTCCACTCATAGCAGACTCAACCCTCACTCATCCCGAGTGACCTGATTCACAAGACTATACTGCCTAAATCCCGTAACCCGTATCATACCCCCCTGATAGTCTTTCTACAATCCGGATTTCATTTATCTCACTCCTCCAATACTATCCTGTACGCTGAAACATATCATAGAATATTCCAACCATCTTTCTTTTCCTCATAAATTACTCTGCAAAAGCTCTATTCTTGATCATACTGCTACCTAAAACCCTTAAACGCCGCATTCTTAACTTTTGACTCACTAGGACCGCTATTGAGAGTCACCCACTCTGACTGGCCCCGAATACAATCAACTACAAGGCTCTCCTAGCACAGGAACACCCTTTTAAATGAAACACGTGACCGAGTCACTATCCTGACAACTCACCTATGCCTTAAGTAAAATTCTGAATCTTCCAAAGCCTAACCCTGGTCCTACAGGGCCAACTTTTGCACATATTCATCAAATCCCACACACAATCACCATTTTACTCATTTCCCTTAGCTGTAATAACTTGACAATACGCCGACAATCCGCAACCTGCAACCCAACTACAGATGGTGGGACTCCCCCACTTAGCGCGAAGCACTCCTTGCACCACTCTAGACCTTGTTGAGATCCTTTCTCCTTTGATAACATGATCTTGCTCAACCAGTCCGTCCAATTCCTCCAAATTCTCTTGCCAACACTCCCTAAATACTCAAACTCTCTAGCATCATTCACATATTATGCCTCCTACCGAATAGCCACTAGAACCTCTCACAGAGACTTGTCAACTATGCCACCGCTAACCTACTCACAGAAGGTAACCCACCTGTGGAAATCACCCGTGGACACCTTCCAATGACGTTGAAATGCACGCTCTATGCGACTTCAATACCCCATCCTATGTCGTCATTCATTTACCAACTTTACTAGTCTGTCCGCTCCTCATGGACATCCATTAAATGCACGACAATATCTTCAAATTCCAAGCTATGCTGTCGCTCCCCCACTTTGCGACTGCTCCACTTCCGCTTCTTACACCTGGCCTCCTAGAAATGGAGCCACCGCCTAGCCTCACTTCAGGACCATTCTCTGTAGCTCTCAAACTAGCAGATCACCACGACTTCAAGCTCTCTGAAGATCATCTTTCTCTAGCTGCCTTCATTATCAACACCTATCCGGTACTGAACCACCATACCTCGCGGTCTCTGCCAACCGCATTCTTCATTACTCCTTCTCAATACTCAGACCCCACGCAACCGAAAAAACCATAGCATCGAAAAACTTAACACATTTCATTCGATCAATGACGACGACTTCATGTCACAGGTGCATATCCCACCTTACTTGAAGACACCCAGTCTTACTACTTTATCAACCCCAACCGGACCATTCATAATCCAAATGCCTTCCCTTTGCCGGAACTAAAATACCGAAATCTCAAAATCACACTCTGAGAAGACCTCCCCCCAAACCATTCATCACCCCCAACATATGGGTAAGCATTCTATCATTATATCGACATCGTGCGACAACTAATCGCAAGCATCATCACTACCTGAGCATAGACTTAAGGATCTCAGAAACACAGCTACTGAGCTGAAACAATATATAATTCCTTTGCAGGGCCATAACAACAGCCCCAACTAATTACACATGGAAACATCTCGAATTACATCCGCAGCACCATTCAATTCCTCAAATTCCTAATTCATAGCAAGCACTTCGCGACGCGTAAGATTGAGTAGGAATGAACATAGGCATAAACCTCAAAGGAATCAAATCGCACGATGAGGAATCAAGAAGGGAAGTACTCCTAACAGCCTTGTAGCCTCTCGAAGATAAGTACAGACGTCTCCATACCGATCCGCAAGACTCTACTAGACTTGCTCATGACTCGTGAGACCTACGAGAACCTAGCGCTCTGATACCATATTTTCACGACCCAAAATCCCTAAGGTCGTGATGGCACCAGACATCATTGTCAGGCAAGCCAATCATTAATTAATTGAAATAAATTTTCGGTTTTACCATATATGAAAAATATTTCCTTTCACTTTATTACATATTAACCAAATGAAATATGTTAATTTAAAAATAATGGTTTGAATACTACACTTTAGCAAATATATCCCAACACACCCCAGAACCCGGTGTCACAAGTACATGAGCAATTTCTAAGAATTTATACAATCATCACAAAGCATGTCCGAAGTACAAATTGGACAAGGAAATTTAAAATAAAAATAAATACAGTACGAGGGAGACTCTGTCAGTTGCGGATCATCTTCGGATGATGCAGCTCGCCTAAGTCTCCGAATCCTCCACATTGCTATGAAAGTACATGTGCAATAAAATGCACAACAAGTGTAGCATGAGTACAAAAATAACGTGTACTCAGTAAGTCGCCCGCCTAACCTCAGATAGGTAGTGACGAGAGGTCGAGTTAGACACTCACTAAGGGCCAGCAATTTAATTAACAGCATATGATGAACATGGTAGGCATGTAAAGGTAGTAAAGCAGCAATATATATAAGGCACTGAAATCCAAGTAAATACTGGAAATAAACAAACAGTTACCACTTCCTCATTTTTCCCCAAATATGTTAAATAAACAATTTCCTCTCTGTTTTTCCCCAAATAACTTGTCACTTTTAAAAATCCATGAAAAACATTTAACAATTTAGCATGCGCATACGGGATAAGGACAACTGGCCTGAGCCGTCATAATAATCATCTCTGTGCACTGCCAAGGATCGAGCGGCCCATACCAAAAGTGCACCTCTCAACAAAATACTCATGTCTATGCACTTCCGAGGATCGACCCGCCCGTACCAAAAGTGCATCTTTCAATAAAATACTCATGTCTATACACTGCCGAGGATCGAATGGCCCGTACCAAAAGTGCATCTTTCAATCCGCCGTGGCGTACGGCCCGCTCCCATGAGAGTGGGGGAAATAACACTCCGCTCGCAGAATGTAAATTGTGAAGCGGTCACAAGCAGTCATGCACAATCAACATTCCACCCTGAATACGTCGGGAAAACAAGTAACCAAGTAAATGACAGATTTCTCTTTTAAAAATCACAAAATAGTATAAATCCTTTTTCGAAATTCACTTGCCAAGTTTTTATAATGTTTAATAATACAACCTTATCCGAAAATACAATTGCCCGCAAAGGAAATCAATTCTCTTTTTAGATGATTTAGAAAATAAACTCTAATCTTCCTTAGTCATTCCAAAATGCCCTCGGGCCCACGTGCCCGGAATCCAAAATTTCTCGAAGATATATTCTACCCATAGCTCCAACAGTTCAAATATACAATTTACTCTAAATTCCATGCTCAAATTCATGACTAAAAATCCAATTTACCATTTTATAGGTTTCTTCAATATTTTCCAAAAAAAATTTCAAAATTTTCATGTTTAAACTATGCATATAGCTTTTATAAATCGTAAAAACGGGAGGAATTTATTTACCTTGTAATGCATGATGAAAATCCCCCTTTGAAGCCTCCCAAAATCGTCATGCCAAGATGAAAAATAGAAGAAATGAGCCAAGAACCCGTTTAAAATGATACACTGCCCAGGCATCCTTCTGTGCGATCGCACAACATCACCCCCGATCGCACAAGAAAAATCCCAGATGCCTCCCAGAACACCCTGTGCGATCGCACAATAACAGCTGCGATCGCACAAGCCAAAACATGAAGCCTTATATTTTTCCTATGTGTGATTGCACAGCAATAGCTGCGATCGCATAGACCAATGTAATAGCCCCCCAAATCCTCATCTGTGTGATTGCATAAATCCTTGTGCGATCGCACAAGCCAAATTACCAGCCTCTCTAATTCTTTCTCCGCGATCGTAGGGTTGCGATCGCACTGAACCCCCAAAACACCAGAAAGACAGCAGCACAAAAACACTTGAAAACAACCTGGAACCACCGCGAAACACACTCGAGGCCCTCGGGACCCCGTCCAATCACACGACTCAGTCCCATAACCTCACACGGACTTAGTCAAGCCTCGAAATCACATCAAACAATGTCGAAATCACGAATTGTACTAAAATTCAAACTTTATGAACTTAGAAATTCCAACTTCAACATCCGACGCAGAAACCTATCAAATCACGTCCGATTGACCTCAAATTTTGCACACAAGTCATATTCGACATTACGAACTTGCTCCAATTTCCTAAATCGCATTCCGAGCCCGATATCAAAATTTTCACTTCCGGTCGGATTTCTCAAAAAACCTTCAAATTTCTATCTTTAGCCAAATGACTCCAAAGTGACCTCCGGACATCCGAATTCACTTCCGATCGCGCTCCCAACTCCAGAATCACCATACAAAGCTATTCCCAGACTCGAAATCCCAAACGGACATCAACATCACTGAAATGCGCTTCAAGCCAAGCTTAGGAAATTCCTTCAAAAATGCTGACTTCCACATTATACGCTGAAACGCTCCCGGGTTATCCAAAAGCCGATCCGGACATGCGCCCAAGTCCGAAATCATCATACGAACTTGTTGGAACCTTCAAATCCTGATTCAGAGGTCGTTTACTTAAAATTCCAATCTTAGTTGATTCTTCTAACTTAAGGCTTCTGAAATGAGGCAAGTGTCATTGTTAACCTTGACATGAGGGAAATAAGACTTTGATTGGTCTATTTGCTACTTGATTTATGTGTTAACACAATGTATATACAAGGTGTCGAGTCTATATATTTGTTGTCATTGGTTAAGCATGTGGGTTGGGCTACTTAGTTGTTTGTCTTCAATTACTTCATGCCTTCATTTTTTTCCATGTTAATATGTGTTATATACTTTAATTGTTACTTGCCTTTTATATTGTTCTTGATTGTTGGTTCTATATCCGTGTTTTAATGTAAATTGGAGCATAGATGATATTTTGGGGTCCTCTATGGTGTATATCTGTTCCGAATTTCATGTTAATCCTTGTTTCTCTTTTCTGCTATTATTTGTTTACTTATACTCGTACATGTTTATAGTGAGTGCCTGGTTATAACTTCGTCGTCGAGGTTAGGCTTGGCACTTACGGAGTACATGGGGTCGGTTGTACTCAAATTAGACTTCTGCACTTTTTGTGCAGATTCTGGTGTTGGTACCACCGGTGTTTAATGGAGGCTTGCTCGGACTGTCATTATCCGTAGACTTGAGGTAACAGTGTTCACAGACCAGAAGTCCCTTTCTTATCATTATACAGTTTATTTCATTCCGACAGTTGCATTTTATTTCGGTCCTTGTTTGTAGCAGTTTTAGCAGCTCATATACTTGTACCACTAGATTCTGGATTTTGACTAGACAACGTGTATGGAATTTAGTAGGTATTTTAAAGTTCTACAACTTTATCTTTCCGTTAATCTATTTTTAAAATTGTTATTGTAAATACATGTGTAGCTAATGTTGGTTGCCTAGCAAGTGGACGTTAGACGACATCACGGCCCCGTGGTTGAAATTTCGGGTCGTGACATACAAGTAACATACAATTTTAATATAATTGTGAAATATTTCTAAAATAATTGTGATACATTTATCATACAACTAGTTTTAGGATACGCCATCTGCGTGTGTACCCTATGTTTGGGTACATAATTTTAAGAAAATTACGTGAATATTAATGTTAAATAATATGATTGTGTAATGAAATAAAATATTTTTTTTTATAAATTCTTGAAAATGATAAATTATAATACGGTTTAAAGGAAGAAACAATAAAAGACCAAACAACGAATAAAATAAACAATGAAGTCCTAAAAATTAATTGTAATTATAGTTTTGTCGAACATCAAATTTACTTACGAAGAGTAAGAAAGTCAATTTATATTTTGTGTTGAAGTTTCTTGCTTGTGTAATTGTATAAATATTGATAGATAAATAAAGTGTGAAAATAGAATTTTCTTTATTATACCAGAGAGTATTTATTAATTTTTTCATCCCAATTTAATTGTCCAACTTTAGTTTTTTTTAGTATTATGAGAAAATAAAATAATACGAATTATTTATATTTTTCTTTGAAATAAATCTTTTTTTATGACAATAAGGACTTCTAAAGAAATCATGGACACCCGATTATAAGTCCTTCTTCTATTGTATATTAAGAATATTATAGTTATGGATAGATTTAAATTCCTAAATATTAATAGTTATTACATAATTCAA
Source organism: Nicotiana knightiana (assembly GCA_005239525.1). Classification (NCBI taxonomy): domain Eukaryota; kingdom Viridiplantae; phylum Streptophyta; class Magnoliopsida; order Solanales; family Solanaceae; genus Nicotiana; species Nicotiana knightiana. The sequence continues at coordinate 50,823 of ML386673.1, read as the reverse complement.
ATAAGGAAAGATTCTATAGTCAAAATTTTATTTAATTTAAAACTTAAATATTAGAAAAATAATAAGATGGTAATGACTATTTTGTTTATGGGGAACTCTATTATGAAGGGTAAAAAGATGAATAATATTATAGGGAAGTCATTGTCTTCCAATTTCAGGAAAATGTGATATCTAGAAAAATATTTTTCAATTCCACAAAATATTTTTCATCATACCAAACACACCCATAGTGTCGGGTTTGGGTTTGATTGTTTAGCTAATATCAAACCAAATCAATAATGGTGGGGGTTCTCTTTTTCGATACTAAACTAAATCTAACCAAATCACTAATTGATTTCTTTATTGAGAAAGTTACACGGCTAAGCATTTTTTTTAAAATATTTAAGAAAATAATATCATTTGTTATTTATTCCAAAAATGGCAGATTTTTTTACAATATTAGCATATCGTATAAATTATGCACACAATTAATAAGGCACAAATCATGGAATCAGTTACACTATTTTATCTTTTTGTATTAATATTTGCAATAGCAACTGAATGGTTAAACGTAAGCCACGAGTATAAAAAGATACTTTGTATATTCAGTCTTCTTTTTTAATTTTTTTTAGGGTTTATGATATATAATATACATATATCATTTATATATGATGTATTATAGTAGTAATATACAAGTACATATTATATATATAACAGTTATATAAAAATAATATATTCTGTATAATGTAATATTTATACGATAAATATACGGCAGACTAAATCATAAAATTGTTGTATGCCCAAAATACATTATATATGACTATGCATATCCAAATAATTATCTATATGTATATATTAGTTATATATGATGTATAAATATAATAGTAATATACAAGATACTATATAAATAATACTTATACAACTATAATATACTACAAATATTATATATATTATACACCTATTATATACTATATAAACTATACTTATTATTTTTAAGGGTATAAAGGGAATCAAATACAAAAAAAACAAAAAATTAAAAATAAACCTGTAAAGAAAACCTCCCATCATGTTCCCATATTTGAAAATGGTCGTTTTTCTTCATTAAAAAAAAAGATAAATTAAAAGGAAAAAAACAAAAGAAAAAAGAAAAAAGAAAAAAGGCAATAGAAAATGAACGGTAATGTGGTCTAATGGTTATACAATCTTGTTCCCTATAAATCAGGTAAATGGAGTAACTTATCACATTAATTATTTTTTGGCATTTTTAGGACTTCCACTAAAAATAAGCAACGGAACATAAAGGGATAGAGATGTCCATTAATTAATTGATTATGTTTTTTTTAGGAATGTAGATAATTAGCTGCCACTTTTGTTAATTACTTATTCCTGCTAGGACTCTGAAATTTTTTTCTTAAAAATTGACTATTTATGTTTTTACTGGTATAAAATAATAAAAGAAGAAAAAGAACATTGAACAGAAAAGTAGAGAGAGAATTCTTATTGATTGAGATCAATTATAATGAAATAGAACCCCTCTATTTATAGGGGAAAAGTGGCTTAGCCACCAAGTAACAAACTCTAAGATCTCTATAAAATATAGACATTCACCATAAATAAAATTCTATTTTATAATACTCCCCCTTGAATGTCTATTCAACAGATAATGTGTCTCGTTAAAACCTTAACTAAAATAAAACCCTATGGGAAAAAAAATTCTAGAAAAGGAAAAAGAGTACACATGTTTAACAATACGTCTTTTGGTTGCCTCGTTAAAAACCTTACAAGAAAAACCCAGTGGGACAAAACCTTGTAAAGAAAAAAGAGTACAATGTGTATTAACTCCCCCTGATGAGAGCATCACTTCACATCTTTGAGTCTTCGCATCCCAATCATGTACACTAGCTTCTTGAATATTGATGTCAGCAAAGATTTGATGAATGAATTATCCATATTAACTTCAATGAATATGTTGCACCTTGAAAATCATCGCTATCACATTATCATGCTTATAGACAATTGATAATTCATTCCACATAACATTTTCTCAAATGTTTATCATCTCTCTCCTCATGTTAGAAAAACTAACTTGCTTTCTCAACTTTGGGAACCCATCTTTGTGTGTTATGGTGTTAATCAAAATATACACTGCATATCAATAATAATAAGATGAAATTATTTAGTTCCTGACCTTGAACCACATGTGAGGGGAGAATTGTGATGGCCCGAGGGGTCATTTTATGAATTAAAACTCCATCCTAGGCTTATTAACTATAAAAAAAGACTAATTTTAATTACCTCAATTTCTGTGCGCAGTCCGGGCGTGAAACCGAAAAGCTTTTATGTGAAAATATGAGAAATAGTAATTTCGAGAGTTAAAATTTGATTATAGTTGACTTTGGTTAACATTTTTAGTGAACGGAACCGGATTTGTGTTCTGACGATCCCGAGAGGTCCATAGTAAAATATGGACTTGGGCGTATGCCCGGAATCGAATTCCGAGGTCCCAAGCCTTAGGAATCAATTTTTGAAAGAAATTATTTTGTGGAATTATTAATGAAATAAAGAAAAGAATTAATGTTCGAAACCATTGGTATCGGACCTGTATTTTGGTTCCGGAGCCCGGTACAGATTTGTTATAGTATTTGAATACTATCTGTGAAATTTGGTGAAAATCGGAGTTTATTTGACGTGCTTTGGATGTTCGGTTGAGAAATAGTGAATTTTAACTGTTCTTGAGAAAAATGATGAGTTTTGAGGTTTAATTCATAGGTTTACATGTTATTTTCACGATTTGATCGCACGAGGAAGTCCGTATGATGCTTTTAGACTTCCGTGCATCTTTGGTTTAGAGCCCCGAGGGCTTGGGTGAGTTTCGGATAGGCCACGGGATGTTTTGCACTTAGAAAAGTTGCTGGTTTTTGCTGCTACTGGTGTGTAACGACCCGACCAGTCGCTTTGAGGATTTCAGCTATGTTCGGTGGCGTAAGGTCATGAACAACTTCACATTGTATATATCGACCTACGTGGGTGGTTAGATTCAGTTACCGGATAATCCGGAGTCGAATTGGAAAGAAAATTCTCATTCCGGAAGCCTTAAGTTGGAAGAATCAACTAAGATTGGAATTTTGGGTAAACAACCTCCGAATTAAGATTTGAAGGTTCTAGCAGGTTCGTATGATGATTTCGGATTTAGGCGTATGTTCGGACCGGGATTTGGATAACCCGGGAGTGTTTCGGCGTATATTATGGAAGATAGCACTTTAGAAGAATTTCATAAATCTGGGTTGAAAGGCATTTCAATGATATAGATGTCTGTTTGGGATTTTGAGCCTGGGAATAGCTCCGTATGGTAATTCTGGAGTTGGGAGCGCGATCGGAAGTGAATTCGGGTGTCTGTAGGTTATTTTGAAGTCATTTGGCTAAAGATAGAAATTTGAAGGTTTTTGAGGAATCCGACCGGAAGTGGAAATTTTGATATCGGGATCGGAATGCGATTCCGGAAGTTGGAGCTAGTCTGTAATGTTGAATGTGACTTGTGTGCAAAATTTGAGGTCAATCGGACGTGATTTGATAGGTTTAGGCATTGAATATAGAAGTTTAAAGTTCTAAAGTTCATAAATCTTGAATAGGAGTGTGATTCGTGTTTTTAGCATTGTTTGATGTGGTTTGAGGCCTCGACTAAATCCGTGATATGTTTTGAGACTTGTTGGCACGTTCGGACGGGGTCCCAAGGGGCTAGGGTGAGTTTCGGGGTAGTTTTGGACCATTTTTAGGCCATTTATAGCTGCTGGTTTTTGGCTACAGCAGTGTTCTACGCGATCGCGGGGAATTGATCGCGATCGCGATGAGTAAAATGAGAGAAATGGGCCAGTGAATCGCGATCGCGGAAGGCCTTCTGCGATCGAGTAGAGAAAATATTTTGCTGCACTGACTCAACTTTGGAAGCTTGTATCTTAAAATCTATAAGGAATATGGAGATGATCCAAAAATGAAAGTTGTATATATTTGAGTCTAGTTTTCATAAAATTAAACCATTTAGAATTTGGAGTTGTGTACAAATAGTTATGGTTGATACCTATAGCATACCCAGGAAGTGTTTGGAAATCGCATTGTGTTTCGTAGGACTGACTTTAGAAACTTATATCTCAAAATCTTTAAGGAATTGGGAGATGAGAAAATAATTAAAGTTGTTTCCCTTGGTGTCTAGTTTTCAAAAAGTCAAACCATTTACAATTTGGAGTTTTGTACAAAAAGTTATGTCCATTAAACTAGAGGCTGTCCGGAAGAGCTGGACATTTGTTCTTCGCGGTCACGAAGATTTTCCACGATCGCGAAGAGCAAATTTTCGTCTGGAAATTTTTGTACTTCACGATCGAGAAGCACTTTCTGCAATCGCGATGAGTAAAGACCTGGGCAGAAGTTATATAACGAGGGTTAAGCCATTTTAACATATTTTGACTTCTAGAGCTCAGTTTTTGGCGATTCTTTGGGGGGTTTTCACACAAATCGAATGGGTAAGTGTTCTTCCATTAGAATTAATTATATTTCATGAATTAGTTCTTATTTTTATCATTTAATTTGTATTATTAGTTGAGGAAGTATGTGGGTTTTGAAAGAAAATTTCTAAAATGAGAAATCATGATTTGAAGGACTAAATGGTATCGAATTTGATAAATTTAGTATGGTTGAACTCGTATCAAAATGGGTAATCGGATTTTTGTAAATTTGTCGGGTTCCAAGGTGTGGGACCGGGGGTCGACTTTTGGGTCGATTTTTATAATTTTGTAAAGACTGGAACTTTATTATTCAGAATAGTTCATTGTACGTTTTATGTGTATTTTAAAGTTGTTTTAGTTGATTTTGATCCATCCGGAGGTCTTTTCACTCGAGAAGTTCACTTTGGAGTACCGGGTTGTTGTCTTTGAGGTAAGTATCTTGCCTAACCTTGTATGGGGGAACTACCCCTTAGGATTGAGTCTTCCTTGTTGATTGTAGTCCGTGTATGCGAGGTGACGAGTGTGTACTCGTACTTATTTGAAATTAGATTGGCCTTTTAGGATTCATAGGTTCTTCTGTTACCTGTTTATGTGTTGTAATTGATACATTTGAATCCTTGGTTGTTAATTTCATCCTTTCCTGCTTAGATTCGAATTACTTGCCTTTAGATTCCTTCGTTGGCTATTTGATCTTAATTGACTTAGCTGAATCTTTTACCGCTCTTATCTCCATGCTATATTTTCTTCCTAAAACTGCCAACTTGACTATGTTAATGTTATCTAGTTGTATAGTTGTTTAGCTGTAGTTAGAACATCCGTTCGTTGGTATCAAGCCTGCCTGTGAGTCTTACATTGTGATTTATATGATTTTTCCCTTGTGTGGTACTTGAGTTTAGTTGATAAATATTTATGTGATTGATGTTTCCTTGATGTTGCCTACTGGGCCCTTGCTTAAGCTGAGTTTTATTCCGTAAAGTTAACTGTTTAGGCGAGATTGATTATAGCTGTTTTCTCTTGCCGGGATGATGTTGTTTTCATTGTTGACTCCCTTGCCAGGATGGTATGGTTCTTATTACTGGTTGTGTTGTTAATAATATTGTTTGTATTGTTGATTTCCTTGTCGGGATGTTGTGATTTATGATTCTTATTGTTGATTTTCTTTGCCAATTTGATGTTTATGTTATGTTAGCACGAGGGAAAATTCCGTGCCATGTTATGTTATGTTAGCACGAGGGGACATTCCGTGCCATGTTATGTTATGTTAGAACGAGGGGATATTCCGTGCCATGTTATGTTATGTTAGCACGAGGGGACATTCCGTGCCATGTTATGTTATGTTAGAACGAGGGGATATTCCGTGCCATGTTATGTTATGTTAGCACGAGGGGACATTATGTGCCGTGTTTATGTTATTTTAGCACGAGGGGACATTTCGTGCCGTGTTTATGTTATTTTAGCACGAGGGGACATTCTGTGCCATGTTTATGTTATTTTAGCACGAGGGGACATTTCGTGCCGTGTTTATGTTATTTTAGCACGAGGGGACATTCTGTGCCATGTTTATGTTATTTTAGCACGAGGGGACATTTCGTGTCATATTATGTTATGTTAGCACGAGGGGACATTCCATGCCATGTTATGTTATGTTAGCACGAGGGGACATTCCATGCCATGTTTATGTTATGTTAGCACGAGGGGACATTCCATGCCATGTGTTATGTTAGCACGAGGGGACATTCCGTACCATGTTTATCTTATTAGCATGAGGGGACATTATGTGCCGTGTTTATGTTATTTTAGCACGAGGGGACATTCTGTTCCATGTTTATGTTATTTTAGCACGAGGGGACATGCCGTGTCGTTTCCATTTATTTATTGTGAGGATGAGAGTAAAAGCACGAGGGGTGATGTTGTGCACTTGTATTTGCATTATTATTTCCGTTGTCCCTGTTTGATATTTACTGCACTTGTTTAAGAGTTAATATTCCTTTGTTTTAAATTTGGATATTCGTACCGATCTCTTACTGCATTTATTGACAAGACTTGGTGTTCCTCCTATACTGTTTGGCAAGTTTTGAGTTACGGACTCGGTGCCGATAGATTTATCTTGAGGAAATTATGATTACGAGATTTTATTGAAAAGTATTATTGAAAAAGTACTGGTTTCGAAATGATTATATTTGAATGACTTTTACATCGAAGGTATATTTTAAAAGCATTCGTCTTGCATAAAATGATATTTGGCAGTCATTTATTTGGGAAAACATTGTTGGAAATTTCGTATTTTGAAAGAAATTATGTTTTTGATACTTCACTCTATTAAATACACTTATATATATACACTTGGAGAAAGTATATTTTCAAAGGAGAGCCTTCTATACTAAAATGAGCATATTTGCAAAGTTTTTCATATAAACTATTGTTTAAAGGCTTCCACCAGTTTATGAATTTTAATGGCTAAGGCTCAATGTGAACAGACAAACGTAGAGTTGAGTTATTGGAGTTCTCTATTGCATTGTGTTTTCTTATGGTTTGGCTTATTTTGCAGTCCATCTTTGTGTGTATTTTTATGTTGTTTCATGGTTAATTTTTGTAAGTTCCTTCCACATTATATTGTCATTGTTGTAAATTGTTCCGTAAATTCGTAGATAGATGTAGTGTTCGGTTATTTCTATATTCGTGTCAGTTATTTGTAGACCAGTGGTGTCTTGGCTAGTCCTCGTCAATACTCCACCGAGGTTAGTCTTGATACTTACTGGGCACCGCTGTGGTGTGCTCATACTACACTTCTATGCATTTTTGTTTGCACAGATCCAGGTTTTGATTGATAGTAGTTGTGCGGATGATTGTCTAGAAGACTCAAGGTAACCTGTTGCGGTGTTCGCATACTTCGGAGTCACCTTCTGTTTCTATTCAACTGATGTATTTATTTCTAAACAGTTGTATTTAGAAGTTGAAGAAGATTCGTAGTTCTTAGGACTTGTATTACTGGTTTTTGGGAAAGTTTGTTAATTTTTTCAAGATTCTATATCGAGACTGTTAGTTTTCCTTTTCATTATTGTTGATATTCAGTAACTATTAGGCTTACCTAGTCCCTAATACTAGGTGCCATCACGATAACCAATGGAGGGAAATTTGGGTCGTGACATGGTGCTCAGCTATTTTGTTCATTGCATTCGCGTGGAGTCACTCGCAAACGCGAAGGGTAATTTAGCTGGGGGGGTCGTCTTTGTACTATGCGAACACACCCTTCCCTACGCGAACGCGAAGTGTAACTGGGCCTGGGAGGAGGGGAATACAATTACTCTATACAAACGCGGCCTTGCGACTGCGAACGTGAAGGCCTGAGGAGCTAAAGCTCCGCGAACGTGAGCCCTTCAACGCGAACGCGTAGGCCACTGGGCCAGGACATTATGTGAACACGGGCAGGCCCACACGAACGCGATAAAGGCCTGCTCAGCTATATTAAAACAGTGTTAAAACGGACAGAACTCTTTTTCTTCCTATTTTTCGAACTACCAAGTCCTAAAGACGATTTTCTTCCCCAAAGTGTAGGTAATCAATTCTAAACTCTACTTTTTCAATTATCCAATGTTTTTCATCACTTTTCAATTCAAAATCAAGGATTTTCATGGAAAATATTGAGGGTTTGGGTAGAATTAAGGAATTTTGTAAAAATGAGATTTTGACCTCGAATTGAGGTCATATTTTAAAACTAATTGCATATTCGGGTTCGGGGGTGAATGGGTAAACGGAATTTGATCCAAACCCCAAGTTTGGACCAAGCGGGCCCGGGGTCGGGTTTTAACTTTTTTTGAGAAAACTTAGAAAAAATTATAATTTTCAGTAAAGTTAGTTCCTTTAGCATTAATTAATGATGTTAAGTTAATTATGGTTATATTCGAGTGTATTGGAGGTGAATTCAAAAGGAAAAACTATAATTGAGCAGTGAGTGACCTGCGAATTCGAGGTAAGTGCTTGAACCTTGACTTGAGGGAATAGGAATCCCCACTTAATTGCTATGTGAATTTGCATGTGTGTGGTGTATAGGTGAGGTGACGAGTATCTATGCACCACCAAATTATCTGTTAAACATTATCCCCTCCTCGTTTCCAATTTATTTGGTTCATGGCTTAATTGTTTTATGCTCATTGATGTTTCTATGACTACTTGACTTTGTTAACTTGTTGATAAGTCTTGGTTCAATTATTTTTAGAAAGTATGGTTGTTCCCTTGGTTTCATTGTGGTACATAAAGGTTGAGCGGGTTGACATTGTTTTACAAAATATGTATATTCCTGTTGGTTTCATTTTGAGATGGTATTGATGAAGTTTATGAGAAAATTCAGTTTCTTGTTTATATTTGTTGAGAAAAAAAAAATATTGTGAAAGGCTTAGCCTGAATTGTGAGAGTTTTTATAAATAAACTGATATGATATGTCTGGTGGAAGCGGGTTGCACACCGCAACAAGGAGTAATAAGGGTGGACAGGTGGGATCGGGTTGCACGCTGCAACAGGAGCAATAAGGGTGATATATATATATATAGGGAGGAGCAATAAGGTTGGACAAGTGGGAGTGGGTTGCACGCTGAAACAAGGAGCAATAAGGGAGGACACTTATATTTTACTGATTTTCAAAGAAAACAAAGATTTAAGCACTTACTGGCTCACTTCACTATTTTTCATATTTTGCACTACTTTTATCTTTAAGTTAAAGTTTGAAAATTTGGAAACTTACGTAACAATTGGTTATAGCTGAGAACTGGAAAAGGTGACAAGGTTATTTTAAATTGGTGCTACAGTTATTGTTTGTTTATTTTAGAATTTCCTTTTTGCTTTGTTTTATATCGTTCACAGGTTATATTGTTAATGCCCCGCCATAGACTCTTCACTACTTCGCCGAGGATAGGCTCGACACTTACTAAGTACATGGGGTCGGTTGTACTGATACTACACTCTACACTCTTTTGTGCAGATCCAGGTACCGGACAACGTTATGAGATCTTAGAAGTCGTATTCATCATTTGGAGACACGAGGTATATCTGCCGGCGTCCGCAGATTCCTGGAGTCTTCTCCTAGCTTTATAGAGACTGTTTTATTTTACTCAAAATAGATATATTATTTATTTCGGCCCATTATTTGTAGTATTCTTAGAAGTTCGTGAATTGTAACACTAGACCCTATATATATATATATATATATATATATATATATATATATATATAGTTCATGGATAGGTTTATTTATTTGTTTATCATTTTATTTTTGGAATGTTATTCTCCATAAATCATTAGATTTAATCTACTCTAAATTTGTTTATTGTGTTTAAATAAGTAACCAAAGGAAAAATAGCTAATCGAATTCTAATATTGGCTTGCCTAGAAAGTGTGGTGTTAGGCGCCATCACGATTCCTAAGGTTAGGAATTTGGGTCATGACAAGTTGGTATCAGAGCACTAGGTTGCATAGGTCTCACAATTCACGAAAAAGCTTAATAGAGTCAGAAGGATCGGTACGAAGATGTCTGTACTTATCTCTCAGAGGCTATCGAGTTAGGAAACAACTCCATTTTTTATTTCTATTCTCTCGTGCGATTCGTGTTATCTCAAATACTGATTGAACTCTTCTACTCTCTTGAAGATGGCGAGAACACGTGCTTCTTCTTCCGCTAACCAACAATCTGGTCTTCCAGCATCAATGGCTCCTATTAGGGGCAGAGGCCGAGGCCACGTCAGAGGCCGGGACAGGGGCAGGACTCAGCCTGTTGCTGATACTGTAGCCCCAGCTGTGGAGCCCGAGATTGAGATTGATGGGGGGCTCCAGCTCAGACTGTTCCACCTGGACCAGCTCAGGTTCCAGAGGGGTTTATTGCTACTCCGGTGCTTCAGGATGCTTTGGTCCGATTAGTGGGCCTTATGGAGAGTGTAGCCCAGATTGTNGAGTAATAAGGGTGGACAGGTGGGATCGGGTTGCACGCTGCAACAGGAGCAATAAGGGTGATATATATATATATAGGGAGGAGCAATAAGGTTGGACAAGTGGGAGTGGGTTGCACGCTGAAACAAGGAGCAATAAGGGAGGACACTTATATTTTACTGATTTTCAAAGAAAACAAAGATTTAAGCACTTACTGGCTCACTTCACTATTTTTCATATTTTGCACTACTTTTATCTTTAAGTTAAAGTTTGAAAATTTGGAAACTTACGTAACAATTGGTTATAGCTGAGAACTGGAAAAGGTGACAAGGTTATTTTAAATTGGTGCTACAGTTATTGTTTGTTTATTTTAGAATTTCCTTTTTGCTTTGTTTTATATCGTTCACAGGTTATATTGTTAATGCCCCGCCATAGACTCTTCACTACTTCGCCGAGGATAGGCTCGACACTTACTAAGTACATGGGGTCGGTTGTACTGATACTACACTCTACACTCTTTTGTGCAGATCCAGGTACCGGACAACGTTATGAGATCTTAGAAGTCGTATTCATCATTTGGAGACACGAGGTATATCTGCCGGCGTCCGCAGATTCCTGGAGTCTTCTCCTAGCTTTATAGAGACTGTTTTATTTTACTCAAAATAGATATATTATTTATTTCGGCCCATTATTTGTAGTATTCTTAGAAGTTCGTGAATTGTAACACTAGACCCTATATATATATATATATATATATATATATATATAGTTCATGGATAGGTTTATTTATTTGTTTATCATTTTATTTTTGGAATGTTATTCTCCATAAATCATTAGATTTAATCTACTCTAAATTTGTTTATTGTGTTTAAATAAGTAACCAAAGGAAAAATAGCTAATCGAATTCTAATATTGGCTTGCCTAGAAAGTGTGGTGTTAGGCGCCATCACGATTCCTAAGGTTAGGAATTTGGGTCATGACAAGTTGGTATCAGAGCACTAGGTTGCATAGGTCTCACAATTCACGAAAAAGCTTAATAGAGTCAGAAGGATCGGTACGAAGATGTCTGTACTTATCTCTCAGAGGCTATCGAGTTAGGAAACAACTCCATTTTTTATTTCTATTCTCTCGTGCGATTCGTGTTATCTCAAATACTGATTGAACTCTTCTACTCTCTTGAAGATGGCGAGAACACGTGCTTCTTCTTCCGCTAACCAACAATCTGGTCTTCCAGCATCAATGGCTCCTATTAGGGGCAGAGGCCGAGGCCACGTCAGAGGCCGGGACAGGGGCAGGACTCAGCCTGTTGCTGATACTGTAGCCCCAGCTGTGGAGCCCGAGATTGAGATTGATGGGGGGCTCCAGCTCAGACTGTTCCACCTGGACCAGCTCAGGTTCCAGAGGGGTTTATTGCTACTCCGGTGCTTCAGGATGCTTTGGTCCGATTAGTGGGCCTTATGGAGAGTGTAGCCCAGATTGTCGCACTCCCTGTTGCAGCAGCCGCATCTCAGGCTGGAGGAGGGGTCCAGACTCCTGTTACCCACACTCCTAATTAGACTACTCCTCAGGTTCAGACCCAAGTAACCAATCCAGTTGGGGTAATTCAGCCAGTTGCTCCAGCGCGTTGATGGAGCAGCTATGTCCATCAATGCTTTATAGAGGTTGGACAGGTTCATTAAGCTATTTCCTGTGCATTTAAGTGGTGAGACTTCAGAGTATCCTCAAGAATATTTGGATAGTTGTCATGAGGTATTGCATAATATGGGCATATTGGAGACCAATGGGGTCGATTTCGCTGCCTTTCAGATGACTGGCTCCACCAAGAAATGGTGGAGGGAATATTTGTTGACTAGACCAGTTGGGTCACCTGTCTTGACTTGGGATCAGTTTTCTCACCTCTTTCTGGAGAAGTTTTGCCTGTTACTACTCGAGAGGAGAAGCGTCGTCAGTTTGAGCGACTTTAGCAGGGCAGCATGACTTTCACTCAGTATGAGAATCATTTCGTGGACTTGGCCAGACATGCTATTCTCTTATTGCCAACCAGAGAGAGATGGTCAGACAGTTTATCGAGCGCCTTGCTCAGCCCATCAGGTTGCATATGGCCAAGGAGATAGGGACCGAGATTTCTTTTCAAGATGCAGCTAATGTGGCTAGGAGAGTTGAGTCTATTCTTAGGATGAAAGGTCAGGGTTCTGACAAGAGACCTCGCCACTCTGGTGGTTTTAGTGGTGCCTCATCTGGAGGTGGGGGATCATATAGCAGAGGCCAGTCTTCTAGGTCGTTCCATTCGGAACTTTAGGCTTCACATGGTAATTCAGGAGGTCGTGGTTCTTATATGCCTTCTTCTGCTCAACCAGCCTACAGTGCACCATCAGCTCCTATTAAAGCACCTCCTTTGCAGAGCTATTATCGTGGTCAGCTGGCTCGTCAGGGTCAATCTTCATATCAGGAGGATGTTTTGAGTGTGGTGAATATGGGAATATTTGGAGAGCTTGTATGAAGTTTTTGGGTAATCAACATCAGTACCAGGGTTCTCGTGCCATAGTTTCGGCACCAGCTGCAGCACCACCTGCTCAACCAGCCAGGGGTAGGGGTCAGGCAGCCAGAGGCAGGGGTCAGATTATTAGAGGTGGAGGATAGGTCGCCAGAGGTGGAGGCCAGCCTGCTAGAGGTGGAGGTCCGCCCATCAGAGGTCCTCCTAGAGACATAGTTCATGGTGGTGGAGCCCAGCCCCGACTTTACGCCTTTCTAGCTAGACCTAAGGCGAAGTCCTCTGATGCAGTTATCACAGGTACCATTTCAGTTTGTAATAAAGATGCTTCAGTTTTGTTTGATCCGGGGTCTACTTATTCTTATGTTTCATCCTATTTTGCCTCGTATTTGATTATCCCCGTGATTCCTTGAGTGTTCCTGTTTATGTGTCTACACCGGTGGGGGATGTTATTATGGTAGATTGTGTGTATCGTTAGTGGTCATTGAAGGTCTTGAAACTAGTGTGGATCTTTTACTTCTAGACATGGTCAATTTTGATGTTATATTGGGCATGGATTGGTTGTCACCTTATTATGCCATCTTGGACTGTCACGCCAAGACAGTTACTTTATCCTTGCCAGGGTTGCCTCGATTAGAATGGAATGGGACTCCTGGTCATTCTCCCAGTTGAGTAATTTCGTATGCCAAGGCTCGTCGCATGGTTGAGAAGAGGTGTTTGGCTTATTTGGCTTCGTGACTCTGATGTTGAGGTTTATTCTATAGAGTCAGTTCCTATTGATCGTGAGTTTCTCGAGGTATTTCCTACAGACCTACCGGGGATGCCACCCGACAGGGATATTGATTTTTGTATCGATGTGGCTCCGGGCAATCAGCCCATTTCCATTCCTCCATATCGGATGGACCCACCATAATTGAAGGAGTTGAAAGAACAGTAGAAAGACTTGCTGGATAAGGGTTTTATAAGACCCAGTGTCTCGCCTTGGGGTGCACCGGTGTTGTTCGTAAAGAAGAAAGATGGGTCGATGAGGATGTGTATAAATTACCGTCAGATGAATAAAGTTACTATAAAGAATAAATATCCATTGCCACGAATTGATGATTTATTTGATCATCTTCAGGGTGACAGAGTGTTTTCAAAAATTGCTCTGAGATCGTGCTACCATCAGTTTAAGATTAGGGCGTCTGATGTTCCTAAAACAGCCTTTCAGACAAGGTACGGGCACTATAAATTTTTGGTGATGTCTTTTGGCTGACTAATGCCCCAGCAACCTTTATAGATTTGATGAATCGAGTTTTCAAGCCTTATCTGGAATCCTTTCTAATTGTGTTCATTGATGATATTCTTATATACTCTCGCAGTTGGGAGGAGCATGGACAATACCTCCGTATAGCACTCCATACTTTGAGGGATAATCAGTTGTATGCATAATTTTCAGAGTGTGAGTTCTGTTTAGATTCAGTAGCTTTCTTGGGTCACTTCGTATCAACAGAGGGTATCCAGATTGATTCTAGGAAGATAGAGGCAGTCAAGAACTGGCCTAGACCTACTACAGCCACAAAAATCAGGAGCTTCTTGGGTTTGGCGGGATACTACCGTCGTTTTGTGGAGGGGTTCTCGTCTATAGCAGCCCCGATGAAGAGATTGACTTAGAAGGGATACCCATTTAAATGGTCAGATGACTGTGAGGCAAGATTTCAGAAGCTCAAGACAACCTTGACTTCAGCACCGGTATTGGTGTTACCATTAGGTTCAGGATCTTTCACGATATATTGTGATGCTTCCTATCGCGCCCCCTTTTTTTCCCCCGAGCGCTCCTTTCGGGGCCCGGTTGAAAGGGGTTTATGACATGGGTTGAGACAACTCATTCCTTTTGGCAAAGGGATTTGCATATTTTGAAGAGTTCCCACCTAACGATTTTAACAGTGCGTTAGCGCACCTAAGGGGTTCAATTACAACTACATTACTAACCAGAGATTGGGTAAGGAATTGAAATTATCCTAAGGGGAAGGTGTTAGGAACACCTCAGGATCCACAAGTGTGGTTCCCGGCCAAATGGTTTCTATGAATTTGTACAATTAGCAAATAACAAGTAAAGGCTCAAATAATAGGGGATTTAAGTCTTAAGCATGCAGATTTTTGAAAATAGTAAAGGAAATTAGATTTTGAAAGGATTACAATCTAAGCATACAAAATGTATCCTAGGTTTATAATAATATGGATCACATCAATAAGGCCCAGTAATCACTCCTCGAAGAGGGGCTACACGTGGTATTAGCGCACAAGTCATCAAATCCATATTCTACCCTTTCCGACCCAGTGAAAGTAACTAAATTGAGTGTTGGTCTCGACTCCTATTGCGTGTTACCCATCCCTTCCTATTAGTCCCATAGGAAATTAGGACTTCTATCCTAAAGGAGGTGCTAGGCAGACCCTCATGTTTTAAAGGTGAAAATGCTAATGCGACATATAATAAACAAATAGGACTGCAGATAAAGGGGGTAGCACATAAACAGGAAAGGGATCAAAGACCTCCACAAACAGTGCACATAAACAGCATGTCTCATACACAATTAAGGTCCAGATTCAGATCCTACGCATGGTGTTTAAGTGATAACACAAAGACAGACTTATTGCATAACTTAGAAAGGATGTCTTAATCAGACTTGCCTACTGGTTTTAAGCATACTAACAATTGAACACTAATCACAAAGGACAGTTCTGGTTTTATTTTTTTAAGTTGATTACCTAAGCCTTGCCTAGGTGTAAGATAACATGCAATAGTTATTCAGATTGTTTATAGCTAATAACATGCAATTCTAGGTGTTGAAGATGTGCAAGGACTAATTACCAGTTGATTAGAATAGGGGACTGTTTTAGATATTTGTATTTAGACTAAGTGCAGTTAAATGAGTACGATCCTATAGCATGATGTCTAATGCAGCATGATGCATAGTAACCTAAACAGGATTTATAAATGCACATAAAATCACAACATTATGCACCGTTTCAGGAATAGCAAGAGTACAGCTTGTTAGTGTTACTTGCCTAGAAACAGGATCTCTAAGGGCGCATAGCAATATGAAACATGATTGCAGTTAACATTATTTATCCTAGGACAGGACTTCTAATGAAGTCTCAGAAAATGCTTACATGGACAGAATCACGTAATAGCAGTTTATTTTATTGTTATTATTTATCCTATAGGCAGGATTTCCAAGCGTAGATGAGATGTTGAATACAATAAACATAAATCCTAAGTAGCATGATGTATAATGCATGGACACATGAACCTACACAGGATCTCTATTGCACAGATATGGAATAAAAAACCTAAGCATGGTTACCCCTCCCGTTTCACTATCCAGCCCCAAAATTATTTATAAATTATTATAGGCCAAGGATTATAAATTACATAATCAGAAGTGAAAAATAAGAAGTTATTTCAATAGGGAGCCTTCAATTAGGCCCAAATCCTCTAAACCTCATTGCCATATGGTATCCATAACCTTTTCACAGTCCGGTTGTGTCAAAGTTCCCTAAGGACCTCAAGGGCTCCTAGGGAATGCTCACACCTAGACTTAGTAACTCAGAGTTCAGAGGGAACTCAGGGTACCAAAGCAGTGCTCACACTGAGGGGTGGAACTTAAGAATATAGGAATAAAGTGAAGTGCAGGAGATAGATTTGAAAAGGTTTTGACACAAAACTATAATGGATTGATTCAGTCAAAGAAGTTTTCTGAAAAGGTTTTGATCAGTAATGAAACAACTTGAATATAATGTAAACATCTTTGGAAAAGCAGCAAACAACTCACATAGGTTCAGCACATTCAAGCACAGATTTCACTCAGGGACAATGGGGATTGGGGATACATAGAAACAGATTAGTATTAGAGAAGTATTAGAGTGTCACTGACTGGTATTGAGTCTGACCAGTCAACAACACAGTTAGTCACCAAGAGTTCATGCCAAGATCTAAACATAATCAAATTCGAGGGAGTACTGGGAGAGGGTAGGACATAATTACACATAGGTTTAAGAAACACATGTTAAGTAACATACAAGGCAATTATAGTATCCTAGGGATTGCATGCTGAGGCTATAAGGGAGGAGATACCCAGAACCAAACAACACAATATTTGAAACTAGTTGCAAATAGGACAACATAACCATAAGTAAAAGGAAACCAGAAGCAGGATGCATCGTAATAACCAGAGAAACATGTTGTTTTGTAGACTTTAAATATAAACTGGAAACATAACAGTTGAAGACAGCAAATACAGAATAAGAAGCAAGTAGAATAGCTAGTCTTGGCTTCCAGCCGACTAGCAATAGTAAACAATCGAGAGAAGAATAGTAGATTGTGTGTGTGTGAACAAGAGAGAATAGAACAAGGTCTCTGTTTTCGTTTTTTCTTTATTTTTTTTAATAAAAGAGTAGTGTTTATATATAGTTTTAAATAGGCCAGATAAATAAAGTAGGAAACAAGCAGAGTTTTAGGAAGAACCTCAATTAAAATCAATTAAAGAACCGGACTCCCTTTAATTAGGGAGTCATAGTTCAAACGGATACAAGTCATATTAAACAAGGAAAGGTATGAATCACAAGACTGATTTTACCATAGTAAAAGCATGTGTCATGTAATAAGGGCTGGATATAGAATATTTCAAATAAGGAAAGCATATGTCAAGTAATTAACAACATGTTTGTGCACATAAATAGGGTGGAGTACAATTTTAACTCCGAAAAATTGGTTTAGAGAATTACGCATGAGATTGAAAAATTACAGGGGACAATACTAACTAAGGAAGGCATCACACAATCAAGGAAATAATTCAAAATCAGTAGAGAGATATAAAGAGAATACATGGAGTCACAGATTCGAGGAAGATATTACAGCTTTACAAGAAATGCTCAGAATGAATAATCAGACTTACTAGTCGATAGACAGCATATGTTAAACAAAAGTGAGTGAAACCCTAAGCAAGTAGCTAAAAGAGCAGTAAAGATTCAGAAAATCTTAGCAACAAATCAGGGCAAGAAGCATTGAACACATAAGGCATTCGTAAAAAATCCAGAAAGTTCATACAAACAACATTGCAAACAGATTCAAACCTTCAAATCGAACCCAGAAGTATTAGGGTTTCTTAACTAAAATGGCTCAAGCAAAAGAAAAGACTCAAATGACGTTTAAACATGCTAAAAATCATAAAGTAATTGTTGATAATCCAAAGAAATTGTTTTGCAAAAAAGGTTTTGAAGCCCTAGTATGAAAAATGAGGAAATCGTTCAAGAGATGGGAGATTATTTAAAGAAAACATAGGAAAAACCCCATAGTGTGCATAGATCTACTACAGATCTAAAAGAATCAGAAGATATAGAAGTTAGGGTTTGAAGGGTGAACCTAGAGATGAAGATACCGGCCTAGAAACCCATAGGTTTGGGCCAAAGATGGAAAGATCTTACTCATAATCGAGCCCTGGAGGCCTGAAGCAAGCAGGAACAAACCATAGGTGTGAGAAGACTGGTCCTCATCCTTTGAGGGCCTTAAGGATAGCATTACCGGCGTGAAGGAACCATAGGAGGCAAGAGGATGATGAGGGATTCATAGTCTCCGGCAAAGAGACGGCCGGAGAAGACGAAGAGGCTCATCAAAGCCATAAGGACAGGAGGTCTCTAGAAGAGACTTAGAGAGATAAAGAGAGAGTAGAGAGATGAGATACCAGTGAGAAATGAGAGGGGTGGGGGGGTTAGTCTAGGTTAATTAAGGAAGGTCATTTTTGGGCCGTTGATCAAGTTTGATCAATGGCTAGGATTTGTTCAGACGTTGGGTCGGGTAGATTTAGGTTTGGGCTTGGGTATTGGGTTATGTAATTGGGCTGGATTCAATTGGGTTGGGGTTAAATTAAATTATGCTATAATTTAAATAGGAAAGGGTAATTGTTAAATACCCGATTAAATAGATAAATAATTAATAAAAATAGCTAATAATTACATAAAATTAAACTAATGCTAAATAGATGAAATTAAGGTAATTAATTAATATTAAATGAATAATTATTGATTTAAATGGTATAAAATGTACAATTAGGCCATAGTTGCAAAAAAATATTGTAATTATGGTCAAATAATGCCAAGTTGGCTTATTTGTGAAATAACTAAATACTAATAAGATTAAAAAATGATATATTAAGCTGGGAAAAATTTTGAAATTATTTATAATACAATTTATGAATAATTATTGAATATAAAAATATTGAATAAATTAGAAAAGAATTTAATAAAAATATGAAAAATTACGGGAAAATAACAGTTATTATAAATAGTGATTTTGAAGGTATATATGTAAAAAATAGTTCGAGAAAAAATTGGGTATCAACAACTTCCCCTCTTTACCCGGAAAGGATGAAAGAGTTGTCGGGTAAAGATATGATGGCCAATTTTGATCGAGTGGAAATATCTTGAAAGGTTCAGGCCGCACCCTGGTTTCTGAGCTCCCTACATATCCTGGTTTTAGAGGAATCAGGCCATATGTAGTTCAGGAGCCATCAGTGAAGCATACCGATGGAGCTTTTACAATAACGGACGCACAATGCAAGGTTGGGTGAACAAGAGGCTTACGGGGTAGTGAGGAGAACTAGGGCGGGATCGCGCCTGCCAGAATGGTCACTGTTTGTCGGATCACTTGAAAATAACAATACAAGCATATATAGTGCGTAATTTAAACATGATGCAAATTCCCGTCGGACCATGAATGAGTCTTTGGACGGTTAAGGATGACGCCTTTAGACCATGATGTCCTGGGCCATGAATTGCTTGATGCAGGATTTGCAGGCCATGAAATGATGTTCTCGGGCCATGAAGATGGTACCTCCGAACCATGATGCCTTTGAATAATGATATGCAAACTGATAAAAGAGGTCCTCAGGCCATGACATGGTGTTCTCGGGCCATGAAGATAGTGCCTCTGAGTGATGATGCCTTTGGATAAGTTAGCGATATTTCAGTCCATGAAGATGCAATAGTATGATGCTGACAAGACAGAGCTTAGTCTTGGGAATTAAAGGGGCAGAGCTTAGCCCAAAAGGAAAGCACAGTAAATAATGCTAGAGGCATTGGTTGCTTTTGAGAAGTAAATGGGAGGTAGCGTTTAGCCTCGGAAGGCAGAATGGTAGCCTTATGCAAGATGCAAATGCAGATGGAGACATCGTTTAGTCTCGGAAGGAAGAAAGGTAGCCTTATGCAAGATGTGAATGCAGATGAAGACAGCGTTTAGTCTCGGAAGGTAGAATGGTAGCCTTATGCAAGATGCGAATGCAGATGGAGACATCATTTAGTCTCGGAAGGCAGAAAGGTAGCATTATGCAAGATGCGAATGCAGGTGGAGACAGTGTTTAGTCTCGGAAGGCAGAAAAGTAGCCTTATGCTAGATGTGAATGCAGATGGAGACAACATTTAGTCTTGAAAGGAAGAAAGGTAGCATTATGCAAGATGCGAATGCAGATGGAGACAGTGTTTAGTCTCGGAAGGCAGAAAAGTAGCCTTATGCAAGATGCGAATGCAGATGGAGACAGCATTTAGCCTCGAAAGGCAGAAAGGTAGCCTTATGCAATATGTGAATGCAGATGGAGACTGCATTTAGTCTCGGAAGGCAAAAAGGTACCTTATGCAAGATGTGAATGCAAATGGAGACAGCATTTAGTCTCGGAAGGCAGAAAGGTAGCCTTATGAATATGCGAATGCAGATGGAGACAGCGTTTAGTCTCGGAAGGAAGAAAGGTAGCCTTATGCAAGATGTGAATGCAGATGGAGAGAGCATTTAGTCTTGGAAGGCAGAAAGGTAGCCTTATGCAAGATGCGAATGCAGATGGAGACAGCGTTTACCGGAAGGCAGAAACGTATCCTTATGCAATATTAAGGAAGGACAACAGAAATTCTTAGCTGGTGTTAAATTGTGGTAGATCATTGTGATAATGAAGCATCATTTGTGCTGATAATAAATGTTGGCATGTGCGACGAGTTTGAGGCACGATGCCTGTCCTTTGAGCGGATAATATGTTTTGGGGTCTTTGAAATTTTTGTGTCTGCATCCAAAGAAAGATCGTGAGTTTTGTAAAGCGGGAAGGTTAGTTCACATTCCCGCTAGCTCTGCTTGGCTCGTTTGCTTGATCATGATGATAATGTTTGTATCATTGGGGTAGCGTTTGCTAAACAAGCTGCTTCAGAAAAATAAATATGCATGATTTTGTAAAAGTATAATATATAATCTAAAATAGTTTTAGATGAACCGCCGACATGACACGGCTCGAGACATTGAAACCTCTCCTTCTGCGGAATTTTGAAGGTACTCCTCAAAATTCCGCCCCAGTTTACTGGGTGGACGCTTATGATTGCTGCTCGTGCGATGATTGGCTGAACTTGCGTCAAAATTTTGAGGGTCCTCCTCAAAATTCTACCCCAGTTGGCTGGGTGAATGCTTGTGGACTACTGCTCGCTTCAGAATTTTGAGGGTCCTCCTCAAAATTCTGCCCCAGTTTCCAGCGGGGAAAAAATAGATTTTATTGAATTGTGACCGAACCCATAGGGTTGCCTACGTATCCCCTCTTAAACGGGAATCAGGTCAGGCATAGTTCAATTTACATCACTGAGAAAGCATAAGGATTACACATAGTAGCCCTTGACTGCATCTGAATTTATCGGTATGCCAAAATTCTCTGTCCATTTCTGCAAGTATGAATGCTCCTCCTATCAGCACTCTATGAACCATGTACGGTCCTTGCCAATTGGGAGAAAACTTCCCCTTGGGTTCATCTTGATGCAGAAAGATTTTCTTTAACACTAGCTGCCCTGGTGTGAATCATCTCGACTTGACTCTCTTGTTGAAGGCCCTGGCCATTCTGTTCTGATATAGTTGACCATGACATACTGCATTCATTCTCTTCCCGTCTATGAGGGCTAGTTGCTCATAACGGCTCCTTACCCATTCTATATTGCTGAGCTCAGCTTCCTGTATAATTCTTAGAGATGGAATCTCCACTTCGGCAGGAATAACAACCTCTGTACCATAAACTAGCATATAGGGAGTTACCCCAGTTGATGTGCAGACAGTGGTGCAGTATCCCAATAAAGCGAATGATAACTTTTCATGCCACTGCTTGTGCCTTTCTATCATCTTCCTTAGTATCTTCTTGATGTTTTTGTTAGAGGCCTCTACGGCTCCATTCATCTGAGGTTTGTATGCTGTGGAATTTTTGTGTTTGATCTTGAGAGTTTCACACATAGCTTTCATCAAGTCACTTTTGAGGTTAGAACCATTGTCGGTGATGATTGACTCGGGAACTCCAAATCGATAAACAATGCGGTCGCGGACAAAGTCGGCCATGACTTTCTTAGTAATTGCTTTGTAGGAGGCCGCGTCGACCCATTTAGTGAAGTAATAAATGGCGACCAAAATGAACCTGTGGCTATTGGAGGCGGCAGGCTCGATTGGTCCAATAACGTCCATACCCCAAGAGGCGAATGGCCATGGTGAGCTGGTTGCATTGAGCTTACTTGGAGGCACCTTTATCATATCCCCATGTATCTGGCAGTGGTGGCACTTCTGAACATACTCGATGTAGTTTGTTTCCATAGTCATCCAAAAGTAACCAGCTCGGAGTATCTTCTTTTCTTGAACAAAATCGTTATCATATGTGGGCCACAGGTCCTAGCATGAATTTCTTTCAGCAATTTTGATGCTTCTTTTGTGTCAACACAACTTAATAACCCCAAATCGAGAGTCCTCCTATACAGGATTCCTCCGCTATGAAAGAAATTTTTGATCTTCGAAGTGTGCATTTCTGAGTGGAATTTGCAAGCTCGGGCTATTCTCCTTTTGCCAAGTACTCATCGATGTCATGAAACCAAGGATTTCTGTCTGCTTCTTCTTCAACATGGGCATAGTAAGCTGGCTGATTATGGATCATTATAGAAATAGGGTCAATGAAATTCTTGTCCGGATGCTGGATCATTGAGGACAAAGTAGCCAATGCGTCAGCGAACTCATTCTGGATTCTGGGGACGTGCCGAAACTCTATCTTTATGAACCTCTTTCTTAATTCATGTACGTGGTGCAGATATGGCAGTATTTTGGAATTCTTTGTTGCCCATTCTCCTTGTACCTGATGTACCAATAAGTCTGAATTACCGATCACTAACAACTCCTGGACATTCATGACAATGGCCATATTGAGCCCTAAGATGCAAGCTTCATATTCGGCCATATTGTTGGTGCAAGGGAACCTGAGTTTGGTGGATATCTGATAATGCTGACCGGTCTCTGATACTAGGACTGCTCTGTTACCGACTCCCTTGAAGTTTGCTGCTCCATCAAAGAACACCCTCCAACCATCATAGGGTTCTGCAATATCTCCTCCTATGAATTATACCTCTTCATCAGGAAAATTTGTTTTCAGGGGTTCGTATTCTCCGTCTACGGGATTCTCAGCAAGATGGTCTGCCAGAGCTTGTCCTTTAACTGCCTTCTAGGTCATGTAAACAATGTCGAATTCGCTCAGCAGGATTTTCTACTTGGCTAGCTTGCCAGTGGGAATGGGCTTCTGAAAGATGTATTTTAATGTATCCATCCTTGATTTGAGATATGTTGTGTAGGCACAGAAGTAATGCCTCAGCTTTTGGGCGACCCAAGTTAGAGCACAACAGGTACGCTCTAATAGAGAATACCGGGCCTCATATGGAGTGAACTTCTTGCTGAGGTAATAAATAGCTTGTTCCTTTCTTCTTGTTTCATCGTGCTGCCCCAGAACGCAGCCGAAAGCTCCATCTAACACGGCAAGATAGAGTAACAGAGGTCTGCCTGTCTCGGGCGGTACTAGGACTGGCGGTGTTGACAAATATTCCTTGATTCTGTCGAAAGCCTTTTGACACTCATGGTCCACTTGGTCGCAGCGTCCTTCTTCAGCATCTTAAAGATTGGCTCACAGATGACTGTAGACTGTGCTATAAACTGGCTGTTATAATTAAGCCTCCCCAAGAAACTCATCACATCTTTCTTGTTCCTTGGTGGTGGTAGTTCTTGAATGGCTTTGACTCTTTATGGATCCAACTCTATTCCCCGGTGGCTTACAATAAACCCCAGCAACTTCCCAGCAGGAACCCCGAATGCACACTTTGCGGGGTTTAGTTTTAGATTGTATTTTTGCAATCTATTGAAGAACTTTCCCAAATTCGCCATGTGATCAGCAGCTTTATTTGATTTGATAATGACATCATCCACGTACACCTCAATCTCCTTGTGAATCATGTCATGGAATATGGTGGTCATGGCCCTCATGTAGGTGGCCCCTGCATTCTTTAGGCCGAATGACATCATCTTGTAACAATACACTCCTCATGGTGTGATAAATTCCGTTTTCTCAGCATCTTCCTCATCCATCCAAATCTGGTGATAACCAGCGAAGCAATCCATGAAGGACTGCAATTCATGCTTGGCGCAGTTGTCAACCAGAATGTGTATATTTGGTAAGGGGAAGTCATCTTTCGGAATGGCCCGGTTGAGATCCCGGTAGTCGTCGCAGACTCTGACCTTCCCGTCTTTCTTTGGTAAAGGTACAATGTTGGCTAACCATGTCGGGTACTCCACTACCCGGAGAACTTTGGCATTGATCTGCTTGGTAACTCCTTCTTTGATTTTCAAACTCATGTCGGGTTTGAACTTTCTGAGCTTTTGTTTCACTGATGGACACGTTGGATTGGCTGGCAGTTTGTGAGCCACAATAGACGTATTTAGACTAGTCATGTCATCATACGACCAGGCAAATACATCCTCATACTCTTTTAGAAACTCTGTGTATTCTTTCTTTTCTGATGGTGACAAATGAATGCTGATGCGAGTCTCTTTGACGTTTTCTGAATCTACTAGGTTGATAACTTCGGTCTCATCCAGGTTGGACTTAGGTCTGTTCTCAAAGTTCTCAGCTTCTTTGACAATCTCGTCAGGTATGTTGTCTTCGTCTGAATCAATGTCTGTTTGATGTGTTGTCTCATTGCATGTCACAGTCATCGGTCTATCAAAACAAGTAATAGTATTGTTGTATAAATAAAGTAATGAGAGAAACAATAACAATAAATATCGGATTTTTAAGAGAAATTTAGAAGATTCTTTGATGAATTGAATAATTGTTTTGAATATTGAAGATCTTATTGAAAAATGCAGGAAAAGCAAAATCATTTGGTAAATAAAACAGTAGATAATGCTTGTTTTAGCCTTGCTACCCCGAGGCTCGTCGGGCCTTGGTCATCTTGATAGACCAGTTCTTGAGATATGTCCCCTTGCTTACAGTCTGTATGGAAGGGCCTTCCTCCCCCTCCTCCTCAAGAACAACATAGCAATCCATATCCTCATCCTCTAGGAACAAACTCCTCATTGCTGCAAGTTCTTCGTCTTCGTCTGATCCGTAAATAATGTCAGACTGCTTGAAAGTCTGCTCATGATGAGGTATCGGCTGCTCCAAAGGGTAATAGGGACCGCGCCAAGGTGGCGACCAGTCGTTGAATTCCTGCCAAGTGTATTCATACCCCAAACTGAAAGTGGTACCATGTTTCTTGAGTTTTACGGGCTTTGTGATCCCTTGGAGGTTCTTACCAAGCCCTTTTCCTGGCCCATATCCTCTCTAGTTCAGGATGCTCTCAATCTTGCTATCCCACCACTTGTCCTTGTCGATAGCATTGACCCTCTCAATGTGGTGGTAAGTTCCCCCGCCTATCTTCCTTTTTCCGTCAATCACTGGAATAGTTTGACGACTATAAATGGGGTATCTACTGTCACCATGAATAATCACCTCTTGGTGGTTCCACTCGAATTTTACCGCCTGATGTAATGTTGACGCTACGGCCCTAGCAGCATGAATCCAGGGTCATCCTAACAATAGGTGGTAGGATGCTGGCACATCTATCACCTGGAAATCCACTTCGAACCAAGTCGGTCCCATTTGCAGACATAGACTGATCTACCCCATGGTGGACCTTTGAGAATCGTCGAAGGCTTTCACATTGATCGCTCCATCCCTTATCTCATGTAGCCCTTTACCCAAATTCTTGAGTGTTATCAACGGATAGATGTTAAGACTGGAACCTCCATTGATCAAGATCCTTGTGATGAAATGATCTTCGCATTGCACAGTGATGTGCAGCGCTTTATTGTGCCCCAATCCTTCAGGTGGTAGCTCGTCCTCATGAAAAGTGATTTTGTAACTTTCCAGTACCTGGCCTACCATATTGACCATTTCCCCCCTAGTGATGTTGTTTGGCACATATGCTTCACTTAACACTTTCAACAAAGCATTTATGTGTGTTTCAGAATTCTGTAGCAAAGAGAGGATGGATATCTATGCCAGTGTCTTGTTCAGTTGGTTGATGACTAAATAATCCTTGTCCTGTAACTTTCTCCAAAGGTCATCGGGACCTATTTCAATAAGGGGAGGCTAGTTGGCAGCCTGCTTTCTTGATTTGGCCAGATGCTCAGGGGTGTAGACCCTACCAGTTCTCGTCATACCCTGTGCTGCGACAGCCTCCTCAGACCTGACCTTGCCTTTCCTTCTCGCCTCGGTTGTGTAGTCCCAAGGGATGGCGTTTGAATAGAAGGGTGGTGTGGTTGACATTGCCACCGGAATTGGTACGGCCATCCTTACTTCAAACGAAATGTGTGTTTAGGGTGGAAAGACTACGACCTCGAATGGTGCCGGTGCATTTGCTGGAGATACAAACTCAACTTTAATTGGCACTGGTGACTTTGCAGGTGGCTCCGCTTCAAACTCAAATGGTATAGACATATTCACCTCAGCATCCTCAGATGGTTGAATCTGGACTATGATCGGTTTGAGAGTGACTGCACGTTTCTTTGGGTCATCGCCTTCTGCGATCAACCCGATTGATCCCTCGGGATCCTAATCATCTTCTATTTCAGTCATATGGATACCTCCACCCTTATGGTCTGGCAAAGGATTGTTGCGAATGTTTGGAGCGGGGTATTTTGCCACAATAATCTTGTTGTCAATGAGAGCCAGTATTTTGTCCTTCATAGAGCGGCATTCTTCGATGGTGTCTCCTTTCATGCCGAAATGGTATGCACAGGATTTGTTTAGGTTAACCCACTGAGAAGGGTTCTCAGGGGTGGCAGCATGGATAGGTGTGACGTAACCAACAGCTTTGAGCTTCTCATACAGCAGGTCAATGGGCTCGGCTATGGCGGTGTATTGCTTTGGAGGGCGGCGATCAAAATTGGGACAAGGTCTAGGGAAGTTTTGGCGTGCAGGGGGTGATTGGTAATAGGATGGCTGGGAATTATAAGTGTGGTAGACAGGAGCGGGTTGTGAGTAGCTGGGTGAAGCAGGTTGATATGTGGGTGGTGGATATTGGTAGGTGGGCGGTGGAGCTTGATAGGAAGGTGAGGGTGCTTGGTAGTTCGGTGAGGGCTGGTAGGAAGGTGGTAGAGTGTGGTATCGGAGTGGAGGTGTTGGATAATCTTGGTATTTGAGTGGGGACTTGGCTCTTTGTGCAATCATTACGGCCCCCACGTCTCTCTTCTTAAACACACCACCGGACTGTAAAGCCTTGTTAGTGGCTTGCAAGGCTTCAAAATTTGTAACCATACCGCTTTTAATACCTTCTTCAATCCGCTCACCCAATTTAATGATGTCGGAGAACTTTTGGCCTTCAACCATCATTAACCGTTCATAATACTGCGGGTCCTGAGTCCGGACAAAGAACTTGTTCATCTGCTCTTCCTCTAGAGCTGGTCTGACTTTAGCAGATTCAGACCTCCAGCGAGTAGCATACTTGCGAAAGGTTTCTATGGGTTTCCTCTTCAAATTTTAAATGTAGAACACATCTGGTGCATTCTCTCCATTGAGTCTAAACATGTCCATAAAGTTAGACGCCATGCTTACCCAGTTTGACCATTTCTTGGGGTCTTGGCTGATGTACCAAGACAGTGCGTCTCCCTTCAAACTCCTCATGAACATCTTCATGTGGATTCTTTCATCCTTCCCAATGCCAACCAACTTGTCGCAATAGGTCCTCAGATGGACTCTCGGATCACCAGTACCGTCAAACATTTCGAACTTTGGAGGTTTGTACCCCTCGGGTAGTTCGACATCAGGTTGTATACAAAGGTCTTTATAATTCCACCCTTCTATTCCCTTGGTTCCTTCAACACCCTGGACTCGGCTGGTCAATTTCTTAAGCTCCTCGGCCAGGTTCCTGATAAGTAAGTCCTTTCCGTCAAACTCGGATGCCTATGAGATAGGCGGAGTAGAGTGGGTCACGGTTTTCATATAGATGGGATTTTTATAGGTGTGGAAATGGTCTTTTGTGAGGTTTTGAGGTTCTGAGATGAGTAGTGGAGTGTTATTTGAGGTGTGGCAAGCATTGCACTGCGTCGGGAGAGTTTGGATCTTTGGGGGAGTGGTGTGATGGTGAGGTGTGGGATGATTTTGCTGTCTTAGGATATTTTGTGGAGGTACGGGGTTTTGAGCATTTGGAAGGTTGATATCGGGGACGTTGAGGGAAAATGATAGGTTGGCCAGATTCCGGACTTGATCGAGTTCTTCATGAAACTTCAGCAATTTCTGTTCAAGTGGTGACATGCTTTCATGCAGGACCTGAATACTTCGGCCAACAGTGGCCTCTACCCATTCAATCATATTCTCCTTTCTGGTGCCGCTGGACTCTTCCATCTTACTTTTGCCTTTGTTTTTGCCCTTAGGAGGACTAGGACGATGAGTAGGTGGAGGGCCCTTGGATCTTGTATGATAGGCTGATGATGCCAGAATGCACGAACTAACCTTTGGGGAAGGGGAGTGAGAAAAAGAAATAAAAACAAAAGGTAACCAAGTTAGTGAGATTATGAAAAAGAAAATTGTTGTATTTAAACACATAATGCGGAAATGTAAAGCGCGTCCTAAGTTGGGAACCTCTTTGTGTCCGAGGTAGGCCTAGCGACAAATTGATTTGGAGAACTTAAAATGCTAAATGCCTCATTTTAACCATGCGGGATATAGGGACTTCGTGCCTCATTTTCTGCAAAGCAAATAAGGTTAGGCCCTTACCGCCACCGGACTCGACTATTTAACGTCAATAATTAGCAGGAAGCATTTAGTTCTCCAAATAAATGCATAGAACGTGAGGTCGTCCGTTTGGGTTTAGGGAAACCCAGTGGACTGTGGATAGGCTATCGTAAAAGCTATCGTGCAGACGACACTTTAGCTCGACTAGGTCTGACCATGATGCATGCAACAGTGCAACAGAGTAAGGTTTCTATGGGGTTTTAGACCAGTACCCTTGAGTGGACAACTCAAGGGGAAAGGCACAGAACCGTCGACTGCACCGTTGATCGACTAGTTTTACCGCAAATAAGCCTTTCCAAATTTAGTGGGTAATAATATAGGAAGAGCGCAACCACTCATCAAGCATTGCTATAGTATTTTGTTTGGCACGAGTGGATTATGAATGTTGACCATGATTATGCAATAATAACTATTAAAAGAAGTTGTCACGTATTTGCATGTTAAAGAAAGCGGTAAAAACAGCAGTAATGATTTGAAGCAGTTACAAGAAAACAAAGAGACATGTCAGTTTCGTCTTTGAGGAAAAGTAAATGCTTGAAGTAAACAATTAATTGCATGTAAAGGGAAGAGGAAAGGGTGCAGGTATTTAAACAAAATAAAGGCACAANAAGGGGTTTATGACATGGGTTGAGACAACTCGTTCTTTTTGGGAAAGGGATTTGCATATTTTGAAGAGTCGCCACCTAACAATTTTAACGATGCGTTAGGGCACCTAAGGGGTTCAATTACAACTACATTACTAACCATAGATTGGGTAAGGGCTTGAAATTATCCTAAGGGGATGGTGTTAGGCACCCCTCAAGATCCACAAGTGTGGTTCCCGGCCAAATGATTTCTGTGAATTTGTACAATTATCAAATAACAAGTAAAGGCTCAAATAAGAGGGGATTTAAGTCTTAAGCATGCAGATGTTTGAAAATAGTAAAGGAAATTAGATTTTGAAAGGATTACAATCTACGCATATAAAAGGTATCCTAGGTTTATAATAATATGGATCACATCAATGCAATAACCGGTAATCACTCCTCGAAGAGGGGCCACACGTGGTATTAGTGCACCGGTCATCATATCCATATTCTACCCTTTCCCACCCCGTGAAAGTAACTAAATCGAGTGTTGGTCTCGACCCCTATTTCATGTTGTTACCCGTCCCTTCTTATCAGTCCCGAAGGAAATTAGGACTTCTATCCTAAAGGAGGTGCTAGGCAGACCCTCGGGTTTTAAAGGTGAAAATGCTAAGGCGACATATAATAAACAAATAGGATTGCAGATAAAGGGGGTAGCACATAAGCAGGAAAGGGCTCAAAGACCTCCACAAACAGTGCACATAAACAGCATGTCTCATACACAATTAAGGTCCAGATTCAGATCCTACGCATGGTGTTTAAGTGATAACACAAAGACATACTTATTGGATAACTCCGAAAGGATGTCTTAATCAGACTTGCCCACTAGTTTTAAGCATACTGACAATTGAACACTAATCACAAAGGATAGGTCTGATTTTATTTTTTTAAGTTGATTACCTAAGGTTTGCCTAGGTGTAAGATAACATGCAACAGTTATTCAGATTGTTTAGAGCTAATAAAATGCAATTCTAGGTGTTGAAGATGTGCAAGGACTAACTATCAATTGATTAGAACAGGGGACTATTTCAGATATCTGTATTTAGACTAAGTGCAGTTAAATGAGTACGATCCTATAGCATGATGTCTAATGCAGCATGATTCATAGTAACCTAAACAGGATTTCTAAATGCACATAAAATCACAACATTATGAACCGTTTCAGGAATAACAAGAGTACATCTTGTTAATGTTACTTACCTAGAAATAGGATCTCTTAGTGCGTATAGCAATATGAGACATGATTGCAGTTAACATTATTTATCCTAGAACAAGACTTCTAATGAAGTTTCAGAACATGTTTACATAGACAGAATCACGTAATAGCAGTTTATTTTATTGTTATTATTTATCTTATAGGCAGGATTTCCAAGCGTAGATGAGATGTTGAATACAATACACATAAATCCTAAGTAGCATGATATCTAATGCATGGACACATGAACCTACACAAGATATCTATTGCACAGATACTGAATAAAAAACCTAAGCATGGTTTCTACCCTTGTAATAGCTAGGCATGCATAGTTACCCCTCCCGTTTCACTATCCAGCCCCAGAATTATTTACAAATTATTACAGGACAAGGATTATGAATTACATAACCAGAGGTGAAAAATAAGAAGTTATTCAAAAGGGAGCCTTCAATTAGGCCCAAATCCTCTAAACCGCTTTGCCATATGGTATCCATAGCCTTTTCACAGTCTGGTTGTGTCAAAGTTCCCTAAGGACCTCAAGGGATCTCGGGGAATGCTCACACCCAGACTTAGTAACCAGGAGTTAAACATGTGCAGTATGGAAATACCAGCCTCAGTGTGTCAGAGTTTAGAGGGAACTCAGGGTCCCAAAGCAGTGCTCACATTGAGGGGTGGAACTTAAGAATATAGGAATAAAGTGAAATGCAGGAGATAGATTTGAAATGGTATTGACACAAAATAATACTAGATTGATTTAGTCAAAGAAGTTTTCTAAAAAGGTTTTGATCAGTAATGAAACAACTTGAATATAATGTAAACATCTTTGGAAAAGCAGCAAACAACTCGCACAGGTTCAGCACATTCAAGCATAGATTTCACTCGGGGATAATGGGGATTGGGGACACATAGAAATAGATTAGCATTAGAGAAGTATTAGAGTGTTACAGACTGGTATTGAGTCTGACCAGTCAACAACACAGTTAGTCACCAAGAATTCATGCTAAGATCTCAACATAATCACATTCGAGGGAGTACTGGGAGAGGGTAAGAAACACATGTTAAGTTACATACAAGGCAATTATAGTATCCTAGGGATTGCATGATGAGGCTATAAGGGAGGAGATACCCAGAACCAAACAACAAAATATGTAAAACTAGTTGCAAATAGGACAACATAACCATAAGTAAAAGGAAACCAGAAGCAGGATGCATCGTAATAACCAGAGAAACATGTTGTTTTGTAGACTTTAAATATAAACTAGAAACATACCAGTTGAATACAACAAATACAGAATAAGAGGCAAGTAGAATAGCTAGTCTTGGCTTCCAGCCGACTAGCAATAGCAAACAATCGATAGAAGAATAGTAGATTGTGTGTGAGCAAGAGAGAATAGAACAAGGTCTCCGTTTTCATTTTTTCTTTCCTTATTTTTAATGAAAGAGTAGTGTGTATATATACTTTTAAACATGCCAGAGATATAAGGTAGGAAAAAATAATTTTGTAGAGTTTTTGGAAGAACCTCAATTAGAATCAATTAAAGAATCGGACTCCTTTTAATTAGGGAGTCATAGTTCAGACGGATAGAAGTCATATTAAACAAGGAAAGGAATCAATCGAAAGATTGATTTTACCATAGTAAAATCATGTGGCATGTAATAAGGACTGGATACAGAATATTTCAAATAAGGAAAGCATATTTCAATTAATTAACAGCATGTTTGTGCACATAAATAGGGTGGAGTACAATTTTAACTCCGAAAAATTGGTTCAGAGAATTACGCATGAGATTGAAAAATTACAGGGGTCAATAATAACTAAGGAAGTCATCACATAATCAAGAAAATAATTCAAAATCCGTAGAGAGATATAAGGAGAATACACGGAGACACGGATTCGAGGAAGATATTACAGCTTTACGAGAAATGCTCAGAACGAATAATCAGATTTACTAGTCGATAAACAGCATGTGTTGAACAAAAGTGAGAGAAACCCTAAGCAAGTATCTAAAAGAGCATTAAAGATTCAGAAAATCATAGCAACAAATCAGGGCAAGAAGCATAAGACACATAAGGCATTTGTAAAAAATCCAGAAAGTTCATGCAAACAACATTGCAAACAGATTCAAACCTTCAAATCGAACCCAGAAGTATTAGGGTTTCTTAACTAAAATGGATCAAGCAAAAGAAAAGACTCAAGTGACGTTTAAACATGCTAAAAATCATAAAGTAATTGTTGATAATCCAAAGAAATCGTTTTGCAAAAAAGGTTTTGAAGCCCTAGTATGAAAAATGAGGAAATCGTTCAAGAGATGGGAGATTCTTTAAAGAAAACATAGGAAAACCTCATAGTATGCATAGATCTACTACCGATCTAAAAGAATTGGAAGATTCGGAAGTTAGGGTTTGAAGGGTGAACCCAGAGATGAAACCCATAGGTTTAGGCCAAAGATGGAAAGATCTTACTCATAATCGAGCCCTGGAGGCCTGAAGCAAGCAGGAACAGACCATAGGTGTGAGAAGACTGGTCCTCTTCCTTTGAGGGCCTTAGGGATAGTATTACCGGCATGAAGGAACCATAGGAGGCAAGGGCAAAGAGACGGTCGAAGAAGACGAAGAGGTTCATCGGAGCCATAGGGACAAGAGGTCTCTAGAAGAGACATAGAGAGATAGAGAAAGAGTAGAGAGATGAGAGACCAGTGAGAAATGAGAGGGATCGAGGGGTTAGTCTAGGTTAATCAATGAAGGTCATTTTTGGGGCCTTGATCAAGTTTGATCAACGGCCAAGATTTGTTCAGACGTTGGGTCGGGTAGATTTAAGTTTGGGATTGGGTATTGGCTTATGTAATTGGGTTGGTTTCAATGGGGTTGGGGTTAAATTAAATTAGGCTATAATTTAAATAGGAAAGGGCTAATTGTTAAATACCCGATTAAATAGATAAATAATTAATAAAAAATAACTAATAATTACATAAAATTAAACTAATGCTAAATAGATGAAATTAAGGTAATTAATTAATATAAAAAATATATAATGAATAATTAATAATTTAAATGGTATAAAATGTACAATTAGGCCATAGGTGCAAAAAAAATATTGTAATTATGGTCAAATAAAGCAAGTTGGATAATTTATGAAATAATTAAATACTAATAAGATCAAAAAATGACATATTGAGCTGGAAAATATTTTGAAATTATTTATAATACAATTTATGAATAATTATTGAATATAAAAATACTGAATAAATTAGAAAAAGAATTTAATAAAAATAGTAAAAATTACGAAAAAATACCGTTATTATAAAGAGTGATTTTGAAGGTATATATGCAAAAAATAGTTTGAGAAAAAATTGGGTATCAACACTTCTCGTGTTGGGTTGGGAGCGGTATTGATGCAAGATGGAAGGGTGATAGCATATGCGTCTCGGCAGTTAAAGATTCATGAGAAGAATCATCCTGTCCATGACTTAGAGTCGGCAGCCATTGTTCATGCATTGAAAATTTGGAGGCACTATCTTTATGGCGTGCCATGTAAGGATTTCACTGACCATCGCTTACTGAAGGATTATGATGTCACTATATTATATCATCCAGGGAAGGCCAACGTGGTGGCCGATGCATTGAGTAGAAAGGCGGTGAGTATGGGCAGCCTTGCGTATATTCCAGTCGATGAGAGACTATTAGCTTCAGACATTCAGACTTTGGCTAATCAGTTCGTGAGGTTTGATATTTTGCCCAATAGTGTTCTAGCTTGTACAATCGCTCGGTCTTCTTTAATTGAGCATATCTGATGGCGACAGGATGATGTCCTGCATTTGATGGTTCTTAAGGACACAGTTCGGTGCGGTGGTGCCAAGCAGGTTACAATTGGAGATGACGGTGTTTTGAGGATACAGGGTCATATATGTGTACCTAATGTTGACGGCCTTCGTGAGTTGATCCTTGAGGAGGCTCACAGTTCTAAGTATTCCATTCACCCAGGTGCAGCCAAAATGTACCAAGACTTGAGGCAGCATTATTGGTGGAGAAGGACGAAAAAGGAAATTATTGCGAATGTGGCTCGTTGCTTAAATTATCAGCATGTAAAGTATGAGCATCAGAGACCGGGTGGTTTGCTTCAGTAGATAGATATTCCTGAGCGGAAGTGGGAGCAAATCACTATGGACTTTGTTGTTGGACTCCCACAGGCTCAGAGGAAATTTTACGTATTTTGGGTTATAGTGGATAGGCTGACTAAATTAGCACATTTCATTCCTGTGGAAAGTACTTATACTTCGGAGAGGTTGGCATAGATATATATTCGAGAGATTGTTCGTCTTCACGGTGTGCCCGTGTCTATCATTTCTGATCAAGGTATGCAGTTTACCTCGCACTTTTGGAGGGCAGTTCAGCGAGAGTTGGGTACCCGAGTCGAGTTGAGAACCGCATTTCATCCTCAGACGGACAGGCAGTCCAAGCGTACTATTCAGATTTTAGAGGATATGCTTCGCGCTTATGTATTGACTTTGTAGGTTCTTGGGATCAGTTCTTGCCGTTAGCGGAGTTTGGTGGTTTGAGCCGGGAGAGGATATGCTTCGCGCTTATGTATCAGTCGAGCATTCAGATGGCTTCCTATGAGGCATTATATAGTGGACGGTGTAGATCACCAGTTGGGTGGTTTGAGCCGGGAGAGGCTCGGTTATTGGGTACAGACTTAGTTTAAGAGGCCTTAGATAAAGTCAAGATTATACAGGATCGACTTCGTGCAGCTCGGTCTAGGAAAAAGAGTTACGCCGACCGTAAGGTTCGGGATGTGGAATTCATGGTTGGAGAGAGAGTATTACTTCGGGTATCGCCCATGAAGGGTGTCACGAGATTTGGGAAGAAGGGAAAGTTGATCCCTAGGTATATCGGGCCATTTGAGATTCTTGATAGAGTGGGGGAGGTAGCTTATAGACTTGAGTTGCCTCCAGGTTTATCCTCAATTCATCAGGTATTTCATGTATCTATGCTCCGGAAATATCATGGTGACCCGTCCCACATATTAGATTTCAGCTCTATCCAATTGGACAAAGACTTGACTTATGAGGAGGAGCCGGTAGCCATTTTAGACCGGTAGGTTCGTCAATTGAGGTCTAAGAGTTTTCCTTCAGTTCGAGTGTAGTGGAAAGGTCAGCCCGTTGAGGCAGCTACTTGGGAGTCCGAGTCGGACATGCAGAGTAAATATCCACACTTGTTTGCCAATTCAGGTAATCTTCTATGTTCGTTCGAGGACGAACGTTTGTTTCAGAGGTGGAGATTGTGATGGCCAAATGAGTCATTTTATGAATTATGACTCTGTCCTAGGCTTATTAACTATTAAAAAAGAGACTAATTTTAATCACCTCGATTTGCATGCACAGTCCGAGCGTGAAACCGAAAAGTTTTTATGTGAAAATATGAGAAATAATAATTTCTAGAGTTAAAGTTTGATTATAGGTGACTTTGGTCAACATTTTTAGTGAACGGACTCGGATCTATGTTCCGACAATCTCGAGAGGTTTGTAGTAAAATATGGGACTTGGGTGTATGTCAAGACAATAATTCCCTCCGTTGGGTATCGTGATGGCACCTAGTCTTAGGGACTAGGTAAACCTAGCAGTTACTGAATAACAACAATAATAAAAGGAAAAACTAACAGTCTTGATATAGAATCTCAATAGAATGTAAAAGCTTTCCCAAAATCGGTAGTACAACTCATAAGCTTTACAAATCTTCTACAACTTCTAAGTACATATGTTTGGAAATAAATACAACAATGTATGAATAATAAATACACAGAAGGTGACTCCGACGCTTGCGAACGCAGCAGCAGGTTACCTTGAGTCTCCTGGGCAATCATCCACACAACTACTACAATATATACCTGGATCTGCACACAAAAATGTGCAGAAGTGTAGTATGAGCACACCATAATGGTGCCCAGTAGTATCAAGACTAACCTTGGTGGAGTAGTGACGAGGACTAGTCAAGACACCACTGGTCTACAAAATAAATAACATAAATACAGAAATGACCGAACGTTACATCTATCTACGACTTCACGGAATAATTCACAACAATGACAATATAAAGTGGAAGGGAATTTCATAAATCAATCACGAAACAACACAAAAATACACAGAAAGATGGACAGCAAAACAAGCCGAATCGAAAGGAAACACAATACAATAGAGAACACCAATAACTCAACTCCACGTCGGTTTATTCACATCGGGCCTTAGCCATTAAAATCCATAACTAGTAGAAATCATTAAACAACAGTTCATATGAAAAAGTTTTTCAAATAAAATCCTTTTAGTATGGAAGAGTTTACTTTGAAAACATACTTTTTCCAAAAGTAGATATAAGTATAAGTAATAGAGAGAATTGCGTAAAACATAGTTTCTTTCAAACTACGAAACTTTCGAAAGAGGCTTTCCCAATAAATGACTTCCAAATATCATTTTAGGCAAAATTAATGCCTTTCAAATATACGTTCGATGTAAAAGTCATTCAAGTATAATCATTTCAAAACCATTGCTTTTTCAATAATACTTTTCAATAAAATCCCTTGATAAAAATCTCCTCAAGATTTATCCACCGGAACTCAATCCGTCACTCAGAAATTTTCATGCAGTACAGGAGGAATATCAAATCTTGCCAATAAATGCAGTAAATAGCAAACAAGAACGACGGCAATAATAATGCATAAATACGGCACGGAATGTCCCGCCGTGCTAACATAACATAACATGGCACGGAATGTCCCCTCGTGCTAACATAACATAACATGGCATAGAATGTCCCCTCGAGCTAACATGACATAACATGGCACGGAATTTCCCCTCGTGCTAAATAACATAAACATGGCACGGAATGTCCCCTCGTGCTAAATAACATAAACATGGCATGGAATTTTCCCTCGTGCTAAATATCATAAACATGGCACGGAATTTTCCCTTGTGCTAAATATCATAAACATGGCACGGAATGTTCCCTCATGCTAAATATCATAAACATGGCATGGAATGTTCCCTCGTGTTAAATATCATAAACAACAATTTAACAAGGGAGATCAACATAAGAACCATAAATCACAACATCCCGGCAAGGGAGTCAACGACGCAAACAGTATCATCAATAGTATAAACCACAATGGAACCCATACCATCCCGGCAAGGGAGTAAACAATGAAAACATTATCATTAACAGCATAAATGGTAATAGAAACCATAACATCCTGGCAAGGGAGTCAACAAGGCAACCAACATCATCAACAACAGAGTAATAAGAGAAACCACACAATCCCGGCAAGGGAAACAACTATAACCAATCTTACTTAACAGTTAACTTCTCGAAATAAACTCAACTTTAACAAAGGCCCAGTAATAGGCAACATCAAGGAAATACCAATAACATAAATGTCTAACAATTTGACCTAAGTAGCACTTAAGGGAATAGTCATATAAATCACGATGTAAGACTCACGGGCATGCTTGACTCCAACGAATAGATGTTTCAACTACGGCTAGTCAACTATAAGGCTAGATGCTACTAATTATAGTCAATTAGGCAAGCTAGGAAGAAAATATAGCATGATCATGAGAGAAGTAGAATATTCAGTTAAGTCAAGTAAAGTCAAATAGCCAACGAAGGAATCCAAAAGGGCAAGTAATTCTAATTTAAACAGGAAGGGATGAAATTAACAACCAAGGTTTCAAATGTAACAATTACAAATCATATACAGATAATATAAGAACCTACGAATCCCAAAAGTCCAATATAATTGCAAATAAGTCCGAGTACGCACTCATCACCTCGTATACACGGACTACAATTAACAAAGAAGACTCAATCCTAAGGGGTAGTTCCACCACACAAGGTTAGGCAAGATACTTACCTTAAAGACGACAACCCGGTACTCGAAAATAGATTTCTCGGGCGGAATGACCTCCGGACGCTTTACAATCAACTAAAACAACTTCAAAATACACATAAAATGTATAAGGAATGATTCCGAATAATAAAGTCTCAATCTTTATAAAATCGTGAAAATCGACCCAAAAGTCGACCCCCGGGCCCGCACCTTGGAACTCGAAAATTTTTACAAATTCCGATTACCCATTCCTATACGAGTTGACCCATACTAAATTTATCCAATTCCGATAACATTTGGTCTTTCAAATCATGATTTTTCATTTTAGAAACTTTCTTTCAAAACCCACAATTTCCTCAACCCAAAACACAAATTAAATGATGAAAACAAGAACTAATTCATGAAATATAATTAATTCTAGTGGAAGAACACTTACCCATTCGATTTGTGTGAAAATCCCTCAAGGAATTGCCCAAGGCCGAGTTCTAGAAGTCAAAATATGTTTAAAATGGTGAAACCCCCCGATTTTGCAAACTTATATTCTACCCAGGCTTTTAAAGCATCGCGATCGCGGGGATCGAGGCGCGATCGCGTAGAAGGAAAATGAAGCTGGCTTAAAATGCTCTTCACGATCGCGGAATAGCTTATGCGATCGCGTATAAGGTGTAAGTTGGCTTCTGCGATTGCGGACCAACTATTGCGATTCAGTGAAGGAAATTACTCGGCGAGTCAAGACACTCTATGCGATCGCGGATCCTTCTATGCGTTTGCATAGAAGGAAACCAGATGATAGTTTTCAGCAGTTCAAAATAGGGAAAATGGATCCGGAACCTTTCGGAAACACACCCGAGGCCCTCGGGACTCCGTCTAAATGCACAAACAAGTCCTATAACCTAATACGGACTCGCTCGAGGTTCCAAATCACATAAAATAGAACTAAAACGACGAATCAAACCAAAAATCAATGAAATTCCTCAAAACTTCTTTAAAAATCAAATTTTGCATTCAAGGTCCGAATCACGCCAAACGAAGTCCGTTTCATACCAAACTTCACAGATAAAACATATAAATCATATCGAACCTGTACCGAACCCCGGAACCAAGATACGGGCCCGATACCACAGGTTTCACATAACATTTTATTTTCAAAAACCTTTATATTTTTCAGAAAATAATTTTTCTTTAAAAATTTATTTCTCGGACTTGGGACCTCGGAATTTGATTCCGGGTATACGCCCAAGTCCCATATTTTCCTATGGACCCTCCGGGACCGTCAAATCACGGGTCCAGGTCCGTTTACCAAAAATGTTGACCGAAGTCAACTTTATTCAACTTTCTAATACAAAATTATCATTTTTATCAGTTTTTCACATAAAGGCTTCCCGACTACACGCCAGGGTTGCGCATGCGAATCGAGGTGAAATAGAAGGAGGCTTTTCACGACCTCAGAACATAAAATTATCTAGAAATATACGGGATGACCTTTTGGGTCATCACATCCTCCCCCTCTTAAACGAGCGTTCGTCCTCGAACGTGCCAAGATTCAACTTGAACTTATCCAGTCACTGATTGTACACTTCTAACACATACCCGTGAGTGATCCCACGTCACCCAAACCCACCTAAGCCTGACAGAACAATCACAACTGCAACATAGCCTTCACATCACCACTGATAAGCCTCATACCTCTTCTCACCTTCTACTCATTTTTTTTCAAATGACTTGATTCTAAATTCATATCCGGCATTAGCCTCAACCAGCTGCACCAACTCAGGTCTACACCCATAAGGCACAACCACACAACACAATACATCACACATAGGCTCATATATACTTTTTTATCACAATAGCTACCCGAAATCAACTCAACATTGGCAATTAGCCTAACATCTGAAGAACTGTGATCCAAACCCCATAATGATGCAATGAACACAAAAACTTCATTATTAAACATCCGAATCACCAAGCCACAACTAATACCACCCGACACACATCCCGCAAGCTAAAAACTAAGGGAGCACATAACGAGAATGACTGAATATGAATATAGAAACATATAAAGGAACTATCAAACAAGTCCATAGCCATAACTCTCTATCAATACTGACTTACCAGGAGCAATATAACAAGGAAGAAGCAAAGCATCTGAACAAATCACAAGGATTCCATCCTGATAAAATCTCACCGCGGTACTCAACCCGGTCTAAATATATCGAATCACAAATATCACGAGGACATCACCCTCAACTCTGAATCACATACCGAAAATATATCATACCAGTATAAATTTCTCCACTAACTCATCTCAACTGATAAAATCATAATGCTAGCTGATCTCACATCTCGATGGAGTATCAAATCACAACTTGTAAACAAAATACTCGGGAAAGTCACATAAAGCTTACCACGAAGAACAACAAGGACTCACTTCCAGTTTCACCACTATCAAGAACGAAATAAAAAATGATAGACACGAGTTACTACTCATAGAATCTCCCAACAGGAGCAAACACAAAATGGAGTGCAAAACATGGAACTCACTCATAAATAAAACAACAAGTAAGGGAACTCGTCCCGACCAGCAGAACTATAATGAAATACAATTGATGCCCCTCTGTAGCATATCAAAACATACCTATGATAATATCTGGAACATCGGCCTCCGGCCTACTATATGCAACACATCAACGGGTCGGGCCTCCCCCTCTTAGGCGCCCTCCTTACTAACCTGAATACCGTGCTACCACATACCTACCTGAATCCTGGTTCAATTTCTCACCCTGTGGCTAACATCTCCACACTGAAAATAATCTCGCTGCTGACATGGCTGTGGAAAAACACACCATACGAATCCTCTGAAACCCATGAGTATCTGAAATCCCATGCGAAGCTGGTAATGCAAACTGAACTGGTTGACCCACAAAACTTCTACCGGGTCGTGCCTTGCCTCCATAATACGGACCAGTAGATTCCTTCGATCTACGAGGCCTCATTGCCTTCCTAAACTCTCTCCTTAATCTCGTCTGACCTCTCGCCCCCGGTCCCACATGCTCTCTAACCAGCGAGCGATCCCTACGACCTGCTGAAATGAGGCATCCTACTTCAACTCTCGAGTCCCGCTGACCGAATATCATGCCTGAATATCTCAAATGACTCTACGGACTCATCTCCTAAATGAAGCAACAAAGCGAAGTGCCTGTATGGCCCACACACTGAATCTAACGGCATGCTCCAATAGTGACACCGCGCCCTTACTCAACTACTCAAACTCCACGCGCCGTACATCTCGAAGGAACTAAGGTACAACCTCCCTCAAAGCATCTCCGAAAGACTGAATCCATGCTAGTGAAGCTAACTCGTCCAGGTCACCCCAACTCATATGCCGCCACCACTGATCAACCCACTATTCTGAACCTGAGACGTGACAAAGCAATCCCGCTCGTCTCCACATTACCCAAAGTACGAAGAATATAGTGACACTCCTCTAGGAAACCTTGGGCACCATCTGCCGCCAATCCACTGAAAGATAGAAGGGTGGTACTTCATGTACCTCTACCGTCCAAGGTAGTCTTCCTCCGATGCTACTGTCCTAACCACGGGCTGAACTGAAACCACATTTCGTGCTGTCATGACAACGGGTATCTGACCAATGTGATCTCGCTACTCTGGAGTGTAGACGGTGGGAGTCTGAACTCCTCCCCTGATTTGTGAAGCATCTGGTGCACTAGAATCAACCCTGCCTGAGTCAATGTACCACTTATACTTAAAACTGCGCTCAGGTCTCCTGAAGTCCGGGGTGGCAACAGGCGCCCCCAGTACCTGTCCCCCAACTAGAACTACTGGCGACTCCTTAATAGCTGCTCTGGTAGGCATCTTAACTGCGGCACGTGCTCCTCGTTAGCCCCTGTCTCTGACCCTTGTGACACTTGCTTTGGGGTAACATCATCAGGAACCGCCGTTCGTGTCCTCACCATCGGTGAGAGAATGGAACGATAACTTCAAACATCAAGATCAATAAACTCGCACGATAGGAATGAAGAAAGTGAAATTGTCTTAATAGTTCTGTAGCCTCTCGAAGATAAGTACGGACGTCTCCGAACCCATCCGCAAGACACTACTAAACTCACTTATGACTCGTAGCACCTATGAACCTAGAGCTCTGATACCAACTTGTCACGACCCAAATTCCCTCTGTTGGGTATCGTGATGGCACCTAGTCTTAGGGACTAGGTAAGCCTAGCAGTTACTGAATAACAACAATAATAAAAGGAAAAACTAATAGTCTTGATATAGAATCTCAACAGAATGTACAAACTTTCCCAAAACTGGTAGTACAACTCATAGCTTTACGAATCTTCTACAACTTCTAAGTACATATGTTTGGAAATAAATACAACAATGTATGAATAATAAATACAAAGAAGGTGACTCCGACGCTTGCGAACGCAGCAGCAGGTTACCTTGAGTCTCCTCGGCAATCATCCACACAGCTACTATAATATATACCTGGATCTGCACACAAAAATGTGCAGAAGTGTAGTATGAGCACACCACAACGGTGCCCAGTAGTATCAAGACTAACCTCGGTGGAGTAGTGACGAGGACTAGTCAAGACACCACTGGTCTACAAATAAATAACATGAGAAATGACCGAACGTTACATCTATCTACGACTTTACGGAATAATTCACAACAATGACAATATAAAGCGGAAGGGAATTTCATAAATCAATCACGAAACAACACAAAAATACACAGAAAGATGGACAGCAAAACAAGCCGAATCGAAAGGAAACGCAATACAATAGAGAACACCAATAACTCAACTCCACTTCGGTTTATTCACATCGGGCCTTAGCCATTAAAATTCATAACTAGTAGAAATCATTAAACAACAGTTCATATGAAAAAAAATTTCAAATAAAATCCTTTTAGTATGGAAGAGTTTACTTTGAAAACATACTTTTTCCAAAAGTAGATATAAGTATAACTAATAGAGAGAATTGCGTAAAACATAGTTTCTTTCAAACTACGAAGCTTTCCAAAGAGGCTTTCCCAATAAATGACTTCCAAATATTATTTTAGGCAAAACTAGTGCCTTTCAAATATACCTTCGATGTAAAAGTCATTCAAGTATAATCATTTCAAAACCATTGCTTTTTCAATAAAATCCCTTGATAAAAATCTCCTCAAGATTTATCCACCGAAACTCAGTTCATCACTCAGAAATTTCCATACAGTACAGGAGGAATATCAAATCTTGCTAATAAATGCAGTAAATAGCAAACAAGAACGACGGCAATAATAATGCATAAATACGGCACGGAATGTCCCTTCGTGCTAACATAACATAACATAGCACAAAATGTCCCCTCGTGCTAACATAACATAACATGGCACGGAATGTCCCCTCGTGCTAACATAACATAACATAGCACAAAATGTCCCCTCGTGCTAAATAACATAAACATGGCACGGAATGTCCCCTCGTGCTAAATAATATAAACATGGCACGGAATTTTCCCTCGTGCTAAATATCATAAACATGGCACGGAATTTTCCCTTGTGTTAAATATCATAAACATGGCACGGAATGTTCCCTCATGCTAAATATCATAAACATAGCACGGAATCTTCCCTCGTGTTAAATATCATAAACAACAATTTAACAAGGGAGATCAACAATAAGAACCATAAATTGTGAACAACTAATTTTTGACCACACTCAAATGTTATACTATTTTAGTAGAAATATTCCTTGTAGGCCTAATATTGATGTTTTAAACTTTTATCTTACACTTAGTAGATTTTATTTGATTAAAATAAATAAATAAATAATAATAATAATAATATT
>ML386671.1:171028-191355 GCA_005239525.1 Nicotiana knightiana | reverse complement strand
CTCACAACTGGACTATGCAAGAGTATTGAGAAGTTTGATGTATATAATGAATTGTACACGACCTTATATAAAATGTGCTATTAGTAAACTGAATTGATTTACAAGTAATCCCAATCAAATACATTGGATGGCAATGAAACGAGTTTTGGGATATCTGAAACATACACAAAATTATGCTTTGCATTATAA
Source organism: Nicotiana knightiana (assembly GCA_005239525.1). NCBI lineage: Eukaryota > Viridiplantae > Streptophyta > Magnoliopsida > Solanales > Solanaceae > Nicotiana > Nicotiana knightiana. The sequence goes on along the minus strand of ML386671.1, from coordinate 191,166 downwards.
CAAATACCCCTCCGTGATCGAGGGATATAATGATGCAAATTGGATCACCGGATCATCTGAAGTTAAATCCACGAATGTATATATTTTCACAATTGGGGTTGGAGCAGTGTCTTGGAAATCATCCAAACAAACATACATTTCCTGTTCTACAATGGAATCTGAATTCATAGCTTTAGATAAGGCTGGTGAAGAAGCTGAATGGCTCCGGAATTTGTTTGAAGATATTCCATTTTGGCCCAAACCTTTGGCACCTATTTGTATACATTGTGATAGTCAAGCGGCAATAGGGAGGGTAGGGAGCGTTATGTATAACGGAAAATCTCGTCATATACGACGGAGACATAATACCGTTAGACAACTACTCTTTAGTGGTGTTATCACAATTGACTACGTAAAGTCAAGAGATAACATGTTGGATCCACTCACAAAAGGCCTATCTGGAGAGACAGTTGAAAGATCATCAAAGGGAATGGGGTTAAGGCATAGGACAAGTCATCATGGCGGTAACTCTACCTAGCAGACTGAAGATCCCAAGAGCTAAGTTCAAAGAGATCAAACAAAGTCATGAATGACGGTTCAACATTGTCAAATAACTCAACCCATTCTCCTGATGAAGACAATGTTTAGAAATCAAGGTAAAGCATTAAGGCTTTTTTTATGAGTCAATAAAGCTTAAAGCTCTTTAATGATTTTCTAAGTCTGGAAGGATATGACCAGATAGTGTGTCTTTAGGATTACACGTTTAGAAATCACCTATGTGAGTGTGAAGTGTAAGCCGCTTCAAGGGGAATGAAAGTAAAGGCCCATTCTCTAAGCACTCATGAAACCAGGCGGTGTTCATGGCTGAAACGAACACAACCGTGAGAACCATAGATGGTTAAGGATCTATTGTGTAACTTATGTTGTCTAGGTATAAAACAAAGCACGACGGTTCAAAGATATAAAATCTACCGATTGAACGAGTATATCCGATATAAGTTCACTACGGAACGTTCAAAGGGAAACCTACTTATCCAGATGCAATTAATTTTTGCATGTAAAACACACACATGTCCGTGCATTCATTTATTTTATAGCCATTCCCCATTCATATGGTGGATTGTTGGTATTTAAGCTTAGTGTAGCTTAACTTTAAGCTTGGTGTAGCTTAAAGAGAGTGAATGGAAAATGGTGGGAAAAGAAATGGAGGGAAGTAAAATTTTGAATTAGTGCACTTAGTCCCTCATTGGAAGAAGGAAAGAAAATATATGTCTATATATAGAGAAGATCTTCTTCTAGCTCTCAAAGAGTTGAGAAGAAGTCAAGCCTCACGCCGTCGTCGTAGTCACTTGCTCGGCTCGGCTTCTGCTTCGGCTCCGGATCCGGAGATTCAAATTCGGAATCAGATTTGGTCAAAGATTGATTGATTGAGACAAAGGTCCATTTTTCATTCCCGTATTATTTTAAATCCGTTTTTAATTTTCCCGCAATCTTCACACCTGTTCCAACAGCTATGGCTGTTTTGAAAGGTTTCAAGACTTTTTCAGAACCAGTACGAAATTGGCTATAAATATGCCTTGAATCCCAGAATCTTTACTTACTAAATTTTTCTGATCTTCTTCTTCTTCTGCACAAAAATATTCCAGTGTGTTTTACGACCATCAAGTGGTTCGCCGAACACCGGAGTTTTTGGTACCGGTACGCTGGTGAGTTAAATCGTTCTATCCTGGGAGGATATATTCCAAAACATCGGGTACTTGAGGGGAATAATTACCTTAAGAGCACACTGTGTATTCTGTCAATCAATTTTGGATAACCATACATGGGAATTGGTTGATCTTCCTCCTGAAAATAAGCCTTTAGGTTCGAAATGGATCTTTAAACGGAAAATGAAAGCTGATGGCACTATTGACAAATATAAGGCAAGACTTGTTGTCAAAGGTTATAGACAAAAGGAAGGCCTTGATTACTTTGACACTTACTCGCCAGTAACGAGGATAATATCTATTAGGATGCTAGTGGCATTAGAGGCCGTGTATGGTCTTGAAATCCATCAAATGGGTGTTAAAACAACTTTCTTAAATGGAGAATTGGAGGAAGAGATTTACATGGAACAACCTGAGGGTTTTGTGGTTCCTGGTAAAGAAAAGAAAGTGTGCAAACTTGTTAAGTCATTTTATGGACTTAAACAAGCACCCAAACAATAGCATGCCAAATTTGATCAAACAATGTTGGCAAGTGGTTTTAAAATCAACGAGTGCGACAAATGTGTTTACATTAAAAACACTCCGGGTCATGAAGTCATTGTTTGTTTATATGTTGATGACATGTTGATAATGAGCAAAATCATGTCATATATAAATGCTACAAAATGCATGTTGGCTAGCAAATTCAATATGAAAGACTTAGGAGTTGCTGATGTGATCTTAGGAATCAGAATTCACAAGACTCCACAAGGTCTAGCATTATCATAGTCTCACTACATTGAAAAGGTACTTGACAAGTTCAAGTATTTGGATTTCAAAATTGCCAAGACTCCAATTGACGTGATTTATGCACTTCATAAGAATGAAAGTGACAGTGACTCACAACTGGACTATGCAAGAGTATTGAGAAGTTTGATGTATATAATGAATTGTATGCGACCAGATATAACATGTGCTATTAGCAAACTGAGTTGATTTTAGTAATCCCTATCAAATACATTGGATGGCAATGAAATGAGTTTTTGGGTATCTGAAACATACCCAAAATTATGCTTTGCATTATAACAAATACCCATCTGTGATCGAGGGATATAGTGATGCAAATTGGATCACCAGATCATCTGAAGTTAAATCCACGAGTGGATATATTTTCACAATTAGGGGTGGAGCAGTGTCTTGGAAATCATCCAAACAAATGTGCATTGCCCATTCTACAATGGAATCTTAATTCATTGCTTTAGATAAGGCCGGTGAAGAAGTTGAATGGCACCGGAATTTCTTGGAAGATATTCAATTTTGGCCAAATCTTTGGCACCTATTTGTATACATTGTGATAGTCAAGCGGCAATAGGGATTGTTGGCCAAATCTTGCATTCCTTTATTTTATAGCCATTTCCCATTCATGTGGGGGATTGTTGGTCTTTAAGTTTAGTGCAGCTTAACTTTAAGCTTGGTGTAGCTTAAAGAGAGTGAATGGAAAATGGTGGGAAAAGAAATGGAGAGAAGTGAAATTTTAAATAAGTGCACTTTGTCCCTCATTGGAAGAAGGAAAGAATATATATGTGTATATATAGAGAAGCTCTTCTTCTAGCTCTTAAAGAGTTGAGAAGAAGGCAAGCCTCACGTCGTCGTCGTCGTCGCTCGCTCGGCTCGGCTCCGGATCCGGAGATTCGAATTCGGATTCGGATTTGGTCAAAGATCGATTGGTTGAGACAAAGGTCCGTTTTTCTTTCCCGTATTATTTTAAATCCGTTTTTAATTTTTCCGCAATCTTCACACCTGTTCCAACAGCTATGGATGTTCTGAAAGGTTGCAAAACCTTTTCAAAAACAGTATGAAATTGGCTATAAATATGCCTTGAATCCCAGAATCCTTACTTACTAAATTTTTCTGATCTTCTTCTTTTTCTTCTGCACAAAAATATTCAAGTGTGTTTTACAACCATCAAGTGGTTCGCCGATCACCAGAGTTTTTGGTACCGGTACGCTGGTGAGTTAAATCGTTCTATCCTGGGAAGATATATTCCAAAACCTCAGGTACTTGAGGGGAATAATTCCCTTAAGGACACATTGTATATTCAGTGGGCTCGGTTTATTCTTGTATTATTTTTTAAAGTTTTGAAAAGGAGCTGAGGACGCCTGGACTAGCGCGCCCGCGCTCAGCATGCGCTAGTGGTCGCGCTAGTCAGGTTTTTTACTGTCTCAGGTAAATCCCACTAGCGCGGCCACGTTAAGCCCGTTTCTCACTGTTTCTATATTTTTAGAAAATTTATTGTTTTATTTTACAGCAATACAGATTACTAACAGCAGCATGATCATAATTAGAGAGTTAATTCTACATATGATCACATCATTATTTATCCACTATATATAACAATAGTACTATCACAAAACTTTTTTCATGTCGCATTAAAAAATAATTTTGAACAACATTGAATGATTAGAGTTTAAGGTACTAGATGCAGTTGCCCAGGAATCCAATGCACTAACTCCTGGAAGCTCCATTCATGCCCACCTACCGACCGAGGGCGAAATACTTGTAGCGAGTAAAGAACGATTTCACAAAGTTTATAATAAAATAGTACGAGTTGTAAAAGCGTAAGTCTCGCCATGCGTCAAGAATTGGATGGCAGGCACAATTCTTACTAGTTCTCCGCACAACTTTTGTGCAGTTGATGTTCCTAATTTATGTTGCGGTAGCTCTATGCATGATTTTAATCATTAAAGACCTTTTTGGTTGTATATATATATATATTGTAATACTAGCAGAAGTATGAAATTACGTTAACTACTACAAGTCTCATTAACCAGACAACAATGGCTTTTGTTTCTTTCATTTGAAGCTATGCGTCTAGTGATCAACTTCACTTTTAATCAGTTTGATACTTCATAATAATGACTAATGACAAGGAGAAACCACCACCAAGGGCGTAGTGGATGAATGAGATTAATCCTCCGCCCTGAGCATGGAAAGACTCCTTAAATATTGGGTCCTACACGAGGCGTGAATCTGGATTGATTGAGCTAGTAAATTCTGAATGCCGGATGATTATAAATAAATTTGACAAGGAGAAGCAAGTAGAGAGCTAGCTAGGGAGAATGAATACAAGCTGGAGTGAAAAGGATGGTCAAAAACTTACATGATGTCCGGCACAAGTACTGTTTATCTAGTGTAACGCCAATATACGTACGTACCGCAAAAATTCTTTCCATTTTTCCCGTAATAAATACAGGAGTACTTACTAAAACCAGAGTAAATAATTCATAACTTTTGAAAAGAAACAAAATTTGCAAGAGGAATTGACTGTTTCCATGTTAGTATTAAATTAGTAATAAGTGAACACAAGATAGTTGGAGATTGTGATTGTTCGGTATATTGTGATAGTTCTATCACTTGATAGATGTGTACTCATCAAAATGCAAACGGCAATGGGATTTCATCAAATACCCTAAATGTAAATTTTAATTGTTTTCTTGTAGGTTGGACTTGGATTATTAACATTTATGCAATTGGAAACATGTTCAGCGCAGAAGGGGTTTAACTGTGATGTGGAGATTGTGTCTGAATCTGATCAGACGCAGATATCTTCCTTACTGAAGGCCACTATAATGCAGGCCATGACCTTTGCCTTTTTTTAAATTATTTTTTTGAGGTGGGTGGGTGGGGGATGGGGGGTTAAAATCATGGGGATTCATGTTAATTTAGCGATGAAATATACCTCAATATACATGTTGCTAATTACTATAATTTTGTCTTCATTTATAAGTTGCGCCTCTTATGTGTTTGGGGCAAAGGTATAGGGGTAGGTGGAGGGAATGCACGAGAATATTTTAGATATTCCATCGCGTCATTAATATTGTTTGCTAAAATATATATTATTCTCATCTATCTCAATTCATGTGATGCACTTTCTTTTTTAGTTTGCGTTAAAAGAATGATATCTTTCTATATTTAAAATTAATTTACCCTTAGTGAGATGCAATATTTATAGCCATACAAATACCTATAGCTTGTTTTAGATTACAAATTTAAAAAATCTCTCTTTTTCTCAAACTCCCACTACCAAAAAAATGCAAATTTCCAACGAAGTCTAACTAGCCTCATAATTTTTTGGCTAATGAAGAGTTCTCTCTTTTTCTTTTTCTTTTTTCCTTTCAGAAAAGGGAAAAAGATGTCATTTGGAGGAATGTAAACCTTTCATCTATATATATTCATCACTAGCTGCTCGGTTGTTCGCTTTTAAATCTTATGTTAGTTTATTATAAGAATAGCGTTATTGGTTGTTACTTTGTTCGTTTATAAATCCTATATTAGTTTATATTATCCAAACAATGAAGTGTTAAGCTGGGTTTGATCATAATATTATCAAGTTGGCAGCTATATATGTTGTATACTCATCCAGAGAAGAATTCAAATTAATATGCTATTAATTTCATCAGATTCTGATAAATGGCAGGGCCACTTTTGCAATTAGTGAGGGCCCTCTTGAGATACATAATACATGATAATTGGGAGACCATTGAGTTCAATTGTTTATTGACTTTCTCTTTGTGCTATATCGAGGAAATGATCTTTTATAAACAATTACAATTTACATAGAAGAAAGTGATTCTACAAAAATATTTTGTGTTTTATTTACCGTCTCTTGATCTTTTATAAACAATTACAATTTACATAAAAGAAAGTGATTCTACCTTGATACAGAGCTGGGACTGTTAATTAGGAATGAATAGGCTAACTATGGATCCTTCAGTCAATTTTTTTGGTAAGTCAAAGTGAGCTTTAGGTAAGCAAGTAGTCCCGTATGAAATTCAGTCGGAATCTCTGGTTCGATCAGGACCAGGAGTCCCGAGGTTGAGGTCTGAACTCCGGTGGAGAATACGTGTCAAGGGTATTTTGATGGTAAGCTAGAAACTCGTGTTTTAGCTGTAGTATTGCACTTTAATTACAGCATTTTACATGTGTTTGCGCTTAAATGATAGTGGGTTACACTTAGTACGTGTTTTATGCTTTGAAGGAAGTGATTCCGAGTTCATAAGTTAATTTGGAGCTAAATTGGTCAATTTGGAGCTTTGAAGTCTGAGTAAAAGCCCAATAAATTAAGTCGGGATCGTGTTCGGAGGTCGTGTACCAAGTCTGGATGTCCAAAGAGGATGAAACAATTTCACTTTGAGAAATTAACACTGTTGTGCCGCATAGGGCACGACGCGACAGTGTAAAAATTGCCTGACAAGAAAAATGCACTGCCTGCTGATAAACTCCACAAGCGCGGCATGGGGTGCCGCGCGGCGTGTGTGTGAAAAAATCGCAGAGTAATTCCTACTTCGGCTTGGAAAGGGTAGATTCATTCGGGGTTGTTTCTACACGGTATAAATATACAAATAAACACGATTTCGAAGCAGGACCGAACTTGGAGAGGAAAACAAAAGTAAGGAACACTCGGGAGCACGAATTTGATTAATTTTTCCATTCTTATTCTAATATTCATTGATTTTATGTTTGAAAATATTATTTTTATGATTGTATGAACATGAGTGGTTAAGAACCCTATTGTTCTGGAGTCATGGGTGCTACATGAATTTGATTTTTGAAGTTTAATTTGACGAGTTTGAGTTTATCTTATTGAGTTGTTTATTTAATTCTGGTTTTAGTTATTTTATTGAGTAGCTAACAGTGAAATACTATCTACGAATCTAGAGTTGAACTCAAAAGTAGAAATTCTAGATTGCATATAGAATTAAATAGAGCAAGTTCTTGAACCTGGCAATCGGGGAACGAATTCGCTATTAGGATAGAATATACCTAATTACCTTGCTTGGTTGAAGTACAGGAAGTATAAATGCATTCTCGTTAATCATAATTCCATAGACATATAGGCATTAAGTTAGCTTTAATAGACGAGTAAGAACTCGACAGATTCTTATGATTATTATCAACTCGGGAGCACGAATTTGATTAATTCTTCCATTCTTATTCTAATATTCATTGATTTTATGTTTGATCATATTATTTTTATGATTTTATGAACATGAGTGGTTAAGAATCCTATTGTTCTGGAGTCATGGGTGCTACATGAATTTTATGTTTGAAGTTTAATTTGACGAGTTTGAGTTTATCTTATTGAGTTGTTTATTTAATTCAAGTTTTAATTATTTTGTTGAGTAGCTAACAGTGAAATATTATCTACGAATCTAGAGTTGAACATAAAAGTGGGAATTCTAGATTGCATATAGAATTAAATATAGCAAGTTCTTGAACCTGGGCATCGGGGAACGAATTCGCTATTCGGATAGACATATACCTAATTGCCTTGTTTGGTTAAAATACAGGAAGTATAAATTGTTACGACCCAAATTCCCAACCTTAGGGATCATGATGATGCCTAACGCCACACATGCTAGGCAAGACAATGTTAGAAGTCGATTAACTAATTTCCTTGATTGATTACTTGAGCATAAATAAATAAATTTCAATTTCAGCCTAATTAAAACAATTCCCAACAGAAATAAAATAAAATGATATGACCATTTAAATAAAACGAATCACGAACTAATTATGTAAACAACTCTAACACTACCCCAGGGTCTGGTGTCACAATCCACGAACTACTAAAGAATACTACAAATAATGGCTGAAGAAATAGTGTGACTGGTCTGAATAATATAAAACAATGTATGTAGAAATGGGAGAGGACTAATAATGGCTGAAGAAATAGTGTGGCTGGCAGATGTACCTCGTGTCTCCAAATGAATCGGGTGGTCGTCCTGGAATCCTCTATTGCTGACTAGTACCTGGATCTGTGCAAAAGAGCACAGAGTGTAGTATCAGTACAACCGACCCCATGTACTGAGTAGGTGCTGAGCCTAACCTCGGTGAAGTAGTGATGAGACTAAGGCGGGACTTTAACAATAAACCTGTGATATTAATATATATACGATAACACAGTAAAATAATTTTACACGAATAAGAAAATATATCTGAGATAATAATTATAAAACAGGAAGGAAATCTAAACATATCAATTCAAATACTGCAACAATAATAAAGTAACACAACCGCCTCTTTCAGGCCTTAGCTATAACCAATCCTCAACAATTTCCAAGTTTTCAAACTTCATCTTTGAATAAAGTAGTGCAAAAATATGAAAATAATAATATAAAATAGAAAGTTTCAAATCTTTATTTTTCAAAAAAACAAAACAGTAAAAATAAACATTTAGCTTTTCAAATCTTTATTTTCTTTGAAAATCAGTAAAAATATAAATGTCCTCCTTTATCGCTCCTTGTTACGGCGTGCAACCCGCTCCCACCTGTCCTCCCTTATTGCTCCTCCCTAAATATATCACCCTTATTGCTCCTGTTGCGGCGTGCAACCCGATCCCACATGTCCACCCTTATCACTCCTTGTTATGGCGTGCAACCCGCTCACACCAGACATACCATATCAATTTATTCATAAAGAATTCCACAATTCAGGCCAAGCCTTTCACAATACTGTTATTTCCACAGTTTCAAACAGAAAATCATATAGCTCGTAAGCTTTAACCAACATCTTTTCACAATAAAATCAACCAGAATATAAGTAAATACCGTAACGCTGTCAATCCAGCTCAATCTTTATATACTATGATAAACTCAAGAGAACAGCCAACATTTTTAACACACTTACAACAACAATTGGAAATAACTTAATGAAACCCAATAACCACGTGAACTTCAACACTTACGAAACAGTTAGACTGCATTTCTCACAACTTCCTCAATATTATCAAAACAAAGCCGCCAGGAATGTGTGTGTGTGTGTGTGTGTGTGTGTATATATATATATAATTCGTAAAAATAATGTCAAACCTCTCAACCGTTATACATATCACAAGAAAACAAGCTCAAACAATACTCTTTCCAAATAATCAAAACAATATCTAACAACATATCAATAAGGCCAAATAGTCATAGAAGCAATAGTGAACATATAACAGTTAAGATAAAGATCAAATAAGTGGGGAACGGGAAAGGGGTCATGTTTAACAGACAATTTGGGTGGTGCATAGATACTCGTCACCACACATATACACCACGCCCATGCGTTTCACATAACAAGCAAGTGGGGAGTCCTATTCCCTCAAGCCAAAGTTAGACCAAGCACTTACCTCAATTCCGCAGGCCACTCACTGCTCAATTATTGCTTTTCCTTTTGAATTCACCTCTAACTTGCTCGAATCTAATCAAAATTAACTTAATATCGTTAACTAATGCTAAAGGAACTAGCTTTTTGAAAAATATATATTTTTCCTAAGTTTTCTCAAAAAAAGTGAAAACCCGACCCCGGGCCCGCTTGGTCTAAACTCGGGGTTCGAACCAAATTACGTTTATGCATTCACCCACGAACCCAAATATGCTATTAGTTTTGAAATTCGACCTTAATTTGATATAAAAATTCAATATTTACAAAACTCCTTAATTCTACCCAAATCCAAGATTTTTACCATAAAAATTCTTTGTTCTTGCTTTAAAAGTGATGAAAAATAGTAAGGGATTGAAAGAACAAGGTTTGAAATTGATTACCTATGAATTGGGGATGAAGATTGTTGAAGAAAACTCATTTTTAGGGCTGGAACCTCGAAAAATTGGAGAAGAAAGGGTTCTGCCCGACTTTAATTCGTTTTTATATTAGCTGGGCTGGGGCCCTATGCGATCGCGGGTAAATATGTGCGATCGCACAAGGTAAAGGGGGCTGGGGCAGTGCGATAGCGGGGAGGGGTGTGCGTTCGCACAGGGTAGGGGGTTGGGGCAGTTGATCGGGGGTAAATATGTGCGTTCGCACAGGGTTCCAAACAGGGCCTCAAACTTTACTCTGTGCGATCGCGGACTTTCCGATGCGATCGCACAGGACAAAATACCTGGACACCGGAAATGAAAAACCAGCAGTTATTTTTAAGTGAAAAACACCCTGTGGCCTATCCAAAACTCACCCGAGCCCTCGAGGCTCTAAACAAAACATGCACGTAAGTCTAAAAACATCACACGGACTTGCTCGTGCAATCAAATCATGAAAATAACATGTAAAACTATGAACTAAACCTCAAAACTCATCATTTTCAACAAGAACTCTTAAAGTTCATAACTCTTCAACCGGATGTCCGATTCACGTCAAACGAACTCTGTTTTTCACCAAATTTCACAGTTAAACTTTTAATATTATAACAATTCTGTACAGAGCTCCGGAACCAAAATACGGACTTGATACCAATGATTTCAAACATTATTTCTTTTCTTTAAATCATAAATATTTCAGCAGAACAATTTCTTTCAAAAAATTCTAAGGCTTGGGACGTCGGAATTCATTTTCGGGCATACGCCAGAGTCCAATATTTTACTGCGGACCTCCCGGGATCGTTGGAAAATAGATCCGGGTCCGTTTACTCAAAATATTAACTAAAGTCAACTTTTATCAAATTTAAATTCTAGAAATCACTATTTCTCATATTTTTACATAAAAGCTTTTCGGTTTCACACCCGGACTGCGCACGCAAATTGAGGTATTTAAAATTAGTCTTTTTATGGCTATTAAGCATGGAACGGAGTCTAAATTTATAAAATGACCCCTTGGATCATCACAATCTCCACCTTTAAAACAAACGTTCGTCCTCGAACAGACATAGAAAATTACCTGAATTGGAAAATAAGCGTGGATATCTACTCAGCATGTTCGACTTAGACTCCCAAGTAGCTGCCTCATCGGGCTGGCCTCTCCACTACACTCGAACTGAAGGATAACTCTTGATCGAAACTGACGAACTTGTCAGTTTTAAATGCCTACCGGCTCCTCCTCATAAGTCAAGTCCTTGTCCAATTAGACAGAGCTGAAATATAAAACGTGGGACGGGTCACCATGATATTTCCGGATCATAGACACATGGAATACCAGATAAACTGAGGATAACCCTAGAGGCAATGCAAGTCTATAAACTACCTCCCACACTCTATCAAGAATCTCAAACGGCCCGATATACCTAGGGCTCAACTTACCCTTCTTCCCAAATCTCATAACACCCTTCATTGGTGACACACGAAGAAATACTCTCTCCAATCATGAATGCCACATCACGAACCTTTCTATCGGCATAACTCTTTTGCCTAGACTGAGCTACACGAATTCTCTCCGGAATAATATTGACCTTATCTAAGGCCTCCTGAACTAAGTCTGTAATCAATAACCGAGCCTCTCCCGACTCAAACAATCCGACTGGAGATGTACACCGTCTACCATATAATGCCTCATAAGAAGCCATCTAAATGCTCGACTGATAACTATTATTATAAGCAAACTCCGCTAATGGCAAGAACTGACCCCACGAACCTCCAAAGTCAATAACACAAGCACGAAGCATGTCCTCCCATATCTGAATGGTACGCTCGGACAATCCATCAGTCTGAGGGTGAATTACTGTACTCAACTCCACTCGGGGTACCCAACTCACGCTGAACTGCCCTCCAAAAGTGCGAAGTAAACTGATTACCCCGATCAGAAATGATAGACACGGGTACCCTATGAAGGCGAACAATCTCCCGAATATACAACTCAGTCAACCGCTCTGAAGTATAAGTACTGGCCACATGAATGAAGTGTGCTGACTTAGTCAGCCTATCCACAATAACCCAAACCGCATCGAATTTCCTCTGAGTCCGTGGAAGACCAACAACGAAGTCCATAGTGATACGCTCCCACTTCCACTCAGGAATCTCTATCTGCTGAAGCAAACCACTGGGTCTCTGATGCTCATACTTTACCTGCTGACAATTTAAGCAAAGATCCACATACACAACAATGTCCTTTTTCATCCTTCTCCACCAATAATGCTGCCACAAGTCTTGGTACATTTTGGTTGCACCGGGGTGAGTCGAATACTTAGAACTGTGAACCTCCTCAAGGATCAACTCACGAAGGCCATCAACATTAGGCACACATAACCGAACAAGCATCCTCAAAACACCATCATCTTCAACTCTAACCTGCTTGGAACCACCGTGCCGAACTGTGTCCCTAAGGACCATCAAATGCGAGTCATCATCCTACCGCTCTCGGATACGCTCAATTAGAAAAGACCGAGCGACTGTACAAGCTAGAATACTGATGGGCGAAATATCCAACCTCCCGAACTGATTAGCCAACATCTGAATGTCTGAAGCCAACGGTGTCTCACCAACTGGAATATACGCAAGGTTGCCCATACTCACCGCCTTTCTACTCAATGCACCGACCACCACATTGGCCTTCCCTAGGTGATATAATATGGTGACATCATAATCCTTCAGTAACTCTAACCATCTCCGCTGCCTCAAATTTAGATCTTTCTGCTTGAATAAGTACTGGAGGCTGCGATGGTCAGTAAAAACCTCACACGGCACGCCATAACGATAGTGCCTCCAAATTTTCCATGCATGAACAATGGCTGCCAACTCTAAGTCATGAACAGGGTAATTCTTCTCATGGACCTTCAACTGCTGAGATGCATATGCAATCACCTTTCCATCATGCATTAATACTATACCTAATCCAATACGAGATGCACCACAATACACAGTGCACAATCCTGAACCTGTGGGCGTCACCAACACTGACGCCGTAGTCAAAACCATCTTGAGCTTCTGAAAGTTTCACCCACACTCGTCTGACCATTTTAATGGAACACCCTTGCGGCTCTATATGATCTTAATAGTTGTTCATAATCAATTACAGAATCACCCAATAACTTCACGTAACAATAATCCCCTTTCTACCCTTTACAATACTGATAACGAGATGCGATTCATGAAGACCTCATAATTATATACCCGAATTAACGTGTCTCATTTAACATCACACGGGCGTGCACATACCTCGTAGGTCAAAGCTCAATAATTATAACACGGATTTGGCAAATTATGCACAGTTAATTAATTGATTTATTTATCTATTATTTGTTTACTTATTATTAGTATAACTTTTATTATTATTTATTCATTTATTATTATGATTATCATCATTATTTTATACATAAATTATTGAATAAGCCTAACAGGCATGACTCCCTACTAGTACTATAGTAAAAGTTTAATTCACAAGGGAGAATTTAAACACAAGAATTTCCATCACAAGGACCTCGTCCTTACATAACTTCCACCGCGGCTCGTAGCCCGATTTAAACATCTCAAATCATATTAAAATGCGAGGATCTATCCCTCAATTCTGAATCACAAGTAGCATGCCTATCGTGCCAATCAAAACATTCCATTTCCTTCCTTTAAACATTTTCTGTTAAACAAAATAACAACACGTAATGATAGACGCAACTATCTCCATAAATACAAGTATTCACATAAGTAGATCTTTGAGTTACGAAGCTCACCCGAGAGTAGAGCATATTAGAAGAATTTTATTAGTTATGCATAACCGTATTAAGTTCAGGAAATCATCACTTTATACTAATTATAGATTGTTCTTGTAATAACACCATTTAATGTAACACCTCAGCCATACCATAGAAAATATATTATCAGGCTGGGTCTCCACCTCTAGGAATCTAACCTCCACTTTCGACATTCTGACTCCTTTTTTCTTAGCTGGTCATGTAGTTGAGTTGTAACTGCAATGGGGCATGTAGCCTGAGTGTTCTGGTGAAATAGGACTCTCCCAAGTCTAGGAAAATTTCTATCACTAGCCGAAATGAAGTATCAACCTTCCCTGAGTCGTACAAAAATTTTAAAATCGTATTTGAATCCTTTAATGAGTCTGTATACTTATTCTCTGGCTATATGAACCAAAGTAGGAGTATGACATGCTAACTTATCGAACCTGATGGCATGTTCTGACATTGTCATGGTGACCTGACACAATCGTTCAAACCCTAAGCGCCACGCAAAATGGAAAGTTCGAGAAACAAACTCTTTCAAAAGCATTATGAGAATTGAGTCAAATAGTTGGTGTTGCAATGAGTGGTTGTCCTCTTTGTAGGCTTGCTTCGACCACCGGCGACCAGTTTCTCCTTTACCATGTTGACTCAACCTCGCTAAGCTATCGCTCTATACAGATAAACCTTGGCACAAACCATATAGTCTAGAAGCTTGTCAACCACTGTACTCCCTCTGGAGCACCCCAAAATCCGCAACCGTGACTTCCATGCTGAGTAGACCTTCTGTAGATTTAAAGTTGTCTATGTAACTCCTTTGGTACTGAGGTATATGGTTATTAAGGAGGAAAACATATCGCAGGTCCCAACTTTATCTCTTGCAAAATCTCAGGCCTTATACATTCCAAGCCAAAACCGATATAACACATGACCCCACAATCTATTCCTTGAGAATGGACTTCCCCACTTGGCATGAAGTCATAGGTCACAATGCCTGATAATCCACAATGTTAAACTTCACAGCTCATATAAATCAACCCCGTTGCTTTCAACTATTCCCTTGTTTTGTAATACTGGAGTAGCTATAAATCCTTCTGGAATATGTATTAGTCCTACATGCACCGACTGATCTAGAACCTCCGCGTCTTGATCCATTTGAGATTGTAGAATAGGTGATGATGTTCGAGACTTAGAATGAGCTCTACTTCTGTCTCTTCCCCTAATCGTGGCTGTCATTGGGGCTTCATCTCTTATTCGATTGTAGACGCTTTGCGTGTTGTCGAGATTTTGTACAAGGACAAGAATAGACAAGTTCAATCATCAATGGTAGAATAAATTCGCACGATAGAGTTGAGTAAAATGGAGTTGTTTCCTAACTCAATAGCCTCCGAAAGATAAGTTCAGACGTCTCCGTACCGATCCTTCAGGCTCTACCAAGTGTGTTCGTTAATTATGAGACCTAAGCAATCTAGTGCTCTGATACCGACTTGTCACGACCCAAATTTCCAACCTTAGGGATCGTGATGGCGCCTAACACCACACATGCTAGGCAAGCCAATGTTAGAAGTCGATTAACTAATTTCTTTGATTGATTACTTGAGCATAAATAAATAAATTTCAATTTTGCCTAATTAAAACAATTCCCAACAGAAATAAAATAAAATGATAACAATGGCCATTTAAATAAAACAGATCACGAACTAATTATGTAAACAACTCTAAGACTAACCCAAGGTCTGGTGTCACATTCCACAAACTACTAAAGAATACTACAAATAATGGTTGAAAGAAATAGTGTGACTGTTCTGAATAATATAAAACAGTGTATGTAGAAATGGGAGAAGACTCTCGGAATCTGCGAACGTCGGCAGATGTACCTCGTGTCTCCAAATGAATCGGGTGGTCGTCCTGGAATCCTCTACTGCTGACTAGTACCTGGATCTGTGCAAAAGAGCATAGAGTGTAGTATCAGTACAACCATCCCCATGTACTGAGTAAGTGCCGAGCCTAACCTTGGCGGAGTAGTGACGAGGCTAAGGCGGGGCTTTAAAACTAAACCTGTGATATTAATATATATACGATAACACAATAAAATAATTCTACACGAACAAGAAAATATATCTGAGACAATAATTATAAAACAGGAAGGAAATCTAAACACATCAATTCAAATACTGCAACAATAATAAAGTAACACAACCGCCTCTTTCAGGCCTCAACTATAACCAATCTTCAACAATTTCCAAGTTTTTAAACTTTATCTTTGAATAAAAGTAGTGCCAAAATATGAAAATAGTAATATAAAATAAAAAGTTTCAAATCTTTGTTTTTCAAACAAACAAAACAGTAAAAATAAACATTTAGCTTTTCAAATCTTTATTTTCTTTGAAAATCAGTAAAAATATAAATGTCCTCCCTTATCGCTCCTTGTTACGGTGTGCAACCCGCTCCCACTTGTCCTCCCTTATTGCTCCTCCCTAAATATATCACTCGTATTGCTCCTGTTGCGGCATGCAACCCGATCCCACCTGTCCACCCTTATCACTCCTTGATGCGGCGTGCAACCCGCTCCCACCAGACATATCATATCAATTTATTCATAAAGAATTCCACAATTCAGGCCAAGCCTTTTGCAATACTGTTATTTCCACAATTTCAAACAGAAATTCATATAGCTCGTAAGCTTTAACCAATATCTTTTCACAATAAAACCAACCAGAATATAAGTAAACACCATAACACTGTCAATCCAGCTCAGTCTTTATATACTATGATAAACTCAAGAGAACAACCAACATTTTTAACACACTTACAACAACAATTGGAAATAACTCAATGAAACCCAATAACCACGTGAACCTCAAAAATTACGAAACAGTTAGACTGCATTTCTCACAACTTCCTCAATATTATCAAAACGAAACCACCAGGAATGTAAATATATGTATATAATTCGTAAAAATAATGTCAAACCTCTCAACCGTTATACATATCACAAGGAAATCGGCTCAAACAACTAATACTCATTCCAAATAATCACAACAATATCTAACAACAGATCAACAACGCCAAATAGTCATAGAAGCAATAATGAACATATAACAGTTAAGATAATGATCAAATAAGTGGGGAACGGGAAGGGGGTCATGTTTAATAGACAATTTTAGTGGTGCATAGATACTCGTTACCACGCCCATGCGTTTCACATAACAAAGTGGGGAGTCCTATTCCCTCAAGCCAAAGTTAGACCAAGCACTTACCTCAATTCTGCAGGTCACTCACTGCTCAATTGTTGTTTTTCCTTTGAATTCACCTCTAACTTGCTCGAATCTAATAAAAATTAACTTATTATCATTAACTAATGCTAAAGGAACTAGCTTTATTGAAAAATATATTTTTTTTCTAAGTTTTCTCAAAAAAAGTGAAAACCCGACCCTGGGCCCGCTTGGTCTAAACTCGGGGTTCGGACCAAATTACGTTTACCCATTCACCCACGAACCCAAATATGCTAGTAGTTTTGAAATCCGACCTTAATTTGATATAAAAATTTAATTTTTACAAAACTCCCTAATTCTACCCAAATCCTAGATTTTTACCCTGAAAATTCTTTGTTCTTGCTTTAAAAGTGTTGCAAATAGTAAGGAATTGAAAGAACAAGGTTTGGAATTGATTACCTATGAATTGGGGATGGAGATTGTTGAAGAAAACTCGTTTTTAGGGATGGAACCTCGAAAAATTGGAGAAGAAAGGGTCCTACCCGATTTTAATTCGTTTTTATATTAGCTGGGTGGGGCCCTATGTGATCGCGGGTAAATATGTGCGATCGCACAGGGTAAAGGGGTGTGCGTTCGCACAGGGTGGGGGGGCTGGGGCAGTGCGATCACGCGTAAATATGTGCGTTCGCACAGGTTTCCAAATAGGGCCTCAAACTTTACTCTGTGCGATCGCGGACTTTCCTATGCGATCGCACAGGATAAAATACCCGGACACCAGAAATGAAAAATCAGCAGTTATTTTTAAGTGAAAAACACCCCATGGCCTATCTGAAACTCACCCGAGCCCTCGGGTCTCTAAACAAAATATGCACGCAAGTCTAAAAACATCATACGGACTTGATCGTGCGATCAAATCATGAAAATAATATGTAAAACTATGAATTAAACCTCAAAACTCATCATTTTCAACAAGGACTCTTAAAGTTCATAACTCTTCAACCGGATGTCCGATTCACGTCAAACGAACTCTGTTTTTCACCAAATTTTACAGTTAACCTTTTAATATTATAATAATTTTGTACGGAGCTCCGGAACCAAAATACGGACTCGATACCAATGATTTCAAACATTATTTCTTTTCTTTAAATCATAAATATTTCAGCATAACAATTTATTTCAAAATTTGATTTCTAAGGCTTGGGACCTCGGAATTCATTTCCGGGCATACGCCCGAGTCCCATATTTTACTGCGGATCTCCCGAAATCTTCGAAATATGGATCCGGGTCCGCTTACTCAAAATATTGACCAAAGTCAACTTTTATCAAATTTAAATTCTAGAAATCACTATTTCTCATATTTTCACATAAAAGCTTTCCGGTTTCACGCCCGGACTGCACACGCAAATTGATGTATTTAAAATTAGTCTTTTTATGGCTATCAAGACTGGAACAGAGTCTAAATTTATAAAATGACCCCTTGGGTCATCACATAAATGCATTCTCATTAATCTTAATTCCATAGATATATAGACATTAAGTTAGCTTGAATAGGCGAGCAAGAACTCGACAGATTCTTATGATTAGTATCAACCCTGTCAGTCAACGATCCAGATAAATCAATTAGTCATTTTAAGACAAGAACGCAACATGATTGTTAGCTAGCCTATGACCCTGGAATATCCTCTCCTTCTGATTGTTAATCGAAATTGCTTAAGTGTTGTGGTTATTTCATTGCTTGATTGTTTCTTAGGTAGTAATTAGACACTTACGTATGTTGTGAGAAATATCTTGATCAATCGATAAGTTGTTTGAGTTTGAATCAGTCAAAAGTTAATCATAAGTCTTCGTGGGAACGATATTCTACTCACTACTCTATTACTTGACGACCGCGCGTGTATACTTGCGTGAGTGTGTTAGGTCGCAACATCTTTCAAGGCTGAAGGAAGATATTTCGACCCAGGAAGCCATACAGACCCAATCTTCCATGGCTACTCCGTTGTACTGAATAGTCTTTCTATCTCCCCTTTCCCAGGGTTTTAGAAGGAGTTGCTATTGTGCTATTTTGTGTTTTATTTACCATCTCTTCATTATGTACATTTTATTAAGGACAAATGGCCTCGTGGCCACTTAAACTTGTATCAGTTTTTAAACCCGATACATGAACTTATATTTTTCCCATTTGAACACTTCAACTCAACGGAATGAATGCTAATAAACACATTTGATCATTGATCAAGCCTATGTGGAAGTGGCACAACTAACATGGCTAAATTGTGTGCAAATCACGCTGCCAAGGCGCGTGAATAGTTTTATTTTTATTAAAAAGATATTATAAATAAAATAAAGTATAAATGATAAAGAAAAAAGAAAAAAAGACCTTTCTCTCTCCCCTTCTCNTTCCCCCCCCCCCCCCCTCTCTCATCTTCGCAAGCGAACTCCCACCCCCTTCTTGTAATTTTTTTGCATTTTCTATCCTACTTTCCCTTCCCTTTTTCCTTTTCCCTTTCTCTTCCCCTTCAATAAACTTTTCTTTTATTTACTAGTCTCCACTCACCTTTCTCGTCTCAACCTCCCTCAATTCCTCTTTAACCAACACCTCCATCCATTATTCGTTGTCGTCACCCCCCCTTTCTCTTCTTCTTTCTTTTTCATTTCTCTTCTTTCTTCTATAGTACACCTAGTTAGTAGATTGCAGCAGATAGATTGCAAATATGAATTGAGAAAAAATTAGATCGTTTTGATACCGGTTGCATTTAGTGAAATACTTTGAAATAAATATTTGTTGTCTTTTTAGATGATTTAGATTGGTGGAACAAGAACAGATTTTACTGGAAAAATGTGGGTGAGGGG